>JABUQX010007679.1:0-30448 GCA_015478945.1 Trachelipus rathkii | reverse complement strand
GTAAGTGGATTATAAGTAGTGGTACTTATGTGTGAGTGTAAGCGCCTAGTATTATAAAGTGTCTATGGCCAGGAGATTGTAAAGGTGGGTGTCGTTATGTAGGAGCTGCCCAATCCAAGTGTACTTGAGCTAGTGGCTACATGTTTAGTCTATGGCTGGGTGGCAGATGTTGTCTGTCATACTGTGTGTGTGTGTGTGACCTTACAGGCGTTAAGTCGAGCAGTGCTAATCCGCTGGGCAGTGTCGAGTGTAAGTTGTACTGATTATCTAGTACTGTGTGTATTGGTAATGCTGTGAGTCCAGTGTGGGTGAGCTAGTTAAGAGTACTACAGATATTCTTAGATAGAGTCCCTATCATACATATATTATATGTGAAAAGATCGAGATGATATAGGGGTATTACATTCCTGTGTATATATTATCTGTTAATATTTATCCCGCGAGAAATAGAGCAGTATTCATACTATACATATAGATTCTCTATAATATCACGTATATATATATATATATATAGCGTATCGGCTGATACAGTGTTAGAAAAATAGCTGACTTAACCCAAGTAGATCGAGGAAGCATTCCTGAGAGAAGGTCATTCTTTGTCACCACTCATGGCGAACTCAATCGAATTCCTCATTCTACACTGTATTCACACCTATGGGAATAGGTATCCTCCATATATAGGAGCTACTTTCGTAGGCTCCAGTGGAGTGTAGGATGAGGTAATGGTCTTTGAAAAAAGTGGCACCTCAAGGTGCACGCAAACGTAATATGCACTCTCTTAGAGAGCCCTTGGCACTACTCCACGGGGATGATCTCTGGGCAATGCGCTCTCTCTCTCGCGAACGTTGTGTCGCGCACGCTTGATCAATATCCAAGCACACATTGGCTACTCTCTACTGACGGGCCGAGCTCAAAGCTAATAGTACTCAATAGAACAATTAATAGAAGATATCTAGAAATACTTCTTACGGTGGAGCTCATGCGGAGACGCATCAAAGTTGAAGGCCATGCACTCACATCTGGAGGTCATCAAAGCCTGAATCATCTAATATAGATGCCAACACAATACGATCAATCAAAGATGAGTCATCAATAATAGCTGAGCCATCAAGAGATGAACATCAAACTGTGGACGCGCTGAACAGTTCCAAAAGATGAACACATAACATACATTAGGTGTCATCAAAGATGACGGCATCAAAAAAAGCTACAAGGTCAAAAAAGCTAAAAGACCAAAATTGCCCCCTGGAATACAAAAGGGTTGACCTAAGAGAATATTGGGTTGATCAATTGCCTTCACCTGAGAAGATCCAAAGGGTCAGAGCCCCTGAAAAATTAGGGTTGCGACCGGAAAAAGATTAAGCGGAGAATGGCAAAAAACTTTTAGGGTTGGCCAAATTGCCCTCTGGAAGCACCAAAGGGTTTTGGCATGTGGTTTGTACGTGGTGTGGGTGTGTGTAGATGTGTGGTGTGTGTGTGTGTGATGTGTGTGTTGTGTGTGTGTGTGTGTCGTGTGTTACGTCTGGCACAACCCTTCTTTGAAGGGTGCTAAAAAAAAGGACAAGGTCAAAAAAGCTACATAGGCCAAAATTGTCCCCTGGAATACAAAAGGGTTGACCGAAAAAATTTTGGGTTCTTAATTCGCCGCCCCCGCTGGACAGACCAAAGGGTTTTGGCCGCGACCAAAATTAGGTGCGCTTACGGCCCGGAAAAATTAGGAGTCTGGCACGAAAATTAGGGTCGGCCAAAATTGACACGCTGGAAGCCAAAGGACAGTTACCGCCTACCAACAGGCAAGGAAGGCAGGTATCTGCCATGAGTCCTCAAAAGATAATCCCCTACTAATCACTTACGAAACCTTTTTTAAGAAATGGTCCAATTTTTCCCCCCCATAACGCCCCTTCGATACCCAGTATCATGGCCAGAAAATTAATCAGGCCAAAACACTCAAAAACGCTCGGGCTAAGCCCGTAAAGGGGGGCCAAAAATAGGGGGGAGCGTCACCGCTAACACGGTTTTGCTTCCGCACCGTCTTGCGTTGCCCTCCTGCCGAAGGGCACCAAAAAGCTACAAAAGGCCAAAAAAGGTCAGGTCAAAAAAGGGTCAAGGTCAGGTAAAATTGGGTATATATATATATAACACAATCGTGCTGCAATAGGCCCTTGTTACTACTTATATATATTACTACTAATATATCATATATACTAACAGTGGCGGTATTTTAGGGGGGGCCAAGGGGGGCCAATGGCCCCCCCATGAAATTTTCTAGAATATGAAAATTTTTTAAGTATCATATCAGTTAATAATATAAAGTGCAGAGGTAATTAATTTTATATAATTGGTCGCTGGTCAGGAACAAATCTCGTAAGTGCCATTAGTTAAAACTAAACTTGGAACCATCATCGGAGAAAATGCAACATTAGAATTTTCAGCAGATATTTGTGAAGAATGTGTAAGCGCCATCTGAATCTGAGCTGAGTATTGAAATTGCTGTACCAAGAAATTAACAAATTTCCAAAAATACAGATCCAAACATTACTACTTCCGACCCACAGACCTTATCGCACATCCGATTTTTATACCTCATTTTTGGTGAATTTAACTATCAGCATTAGGAGAGATGGGGTTTTAAAATTTTTCCTTCTGCAATTCTGTCATACGAACGGGTGTAATGTGCCAATAACAATGAGAAAGAATAAAAGATTGTGTAATGATTTTATCCGAGAAGTATCTCGAAAGCCCAAATGAAAGATTTAGTAAAAGGCACAGAATTGGGATTTGTGTGAAAGTCTTGGGAAACTAGCATCACAGCACACGGTCGCCCAAAGGACCCCGGGCAATAGACCACTGGACTTAGTTTCTTAGTTCCGCCAGTCACACATTATCCAAATATTTACATCTTGTTGCAATCTGTGCAATTTTACCACGTGTTTTTAATGCTTCAGTAGAAAGAGGCTTTTCAACATTAAGACTTCGGAAAACCCCTACTTGAGAATACTATTGGAGATGAAAAACTTATTGGAACTTGCCTCTCCTTACTTTGAGCATACAGTGTCGAAGATATGAAATAAAACTGAAAGATGTTATCGTCGGACTTCGCTCACTCTCATGTCAAGGCGATTAAACTTAAACCAATTTAGGGTAAGTAATTTTAAGGATTTTCAAAGAAATGATAAAAACTTTCTTCCCATTTTTGTCCTTCCACTTTATTTGAGTATTTATATATTTATATTATCTATTATTATTATATTATATATATACCATAATATATATATATTATATTCAATTATGATATATAAAATATAAATATATATATTCATATATATATATCAACTATATATAATAATATAATATATATAATAATATATTATATTATATATTTACTAATATATACTATATATTATATAAATATATATAATATTATATATTCTAACATATATATAATGTATATATAATTATATTATTATAGTATAATATACATACTATATATCATACTACATCACAAAATAGTGAGTTATCAGGGTAAACCTTACTATACTACATATACATATATATACTACTCTATGTATATATTATATATATTATGTATATATTATATATATTATATATATTATTATATTTATATACCTGTATATATATTTATATTACTTATATATATATATCACCCTTCATACGTAGCGACTCATATATATATAGTAATTATAGTAAATATATATACACTACTATATATATTGATACTTTATATATATACATAATATGTTTAATATATTACCTAATATATATATATATATATAAATATATATATAGCTACTATATATATCCATAGTATATCGAACGATTCTTTGTTTGGACCCCCCCGAAAACACAATTTCTGGATATCTGCCACTGTATATATATAGTACTTATATTAATATATATATATAGTATATAATATTTATTATTATATTAATATAATATATATATATGATATATATATCTATATATTATATATTATAATTATATATAGTATATGTATAATCTATAATATAATATATAGTATATATAATAGATATAATATATATATAAATACTATATACCTATATATATATATATTTATATATCATACTTACGATATATTTAATGAATCTACAATAGACGTAGAGTTATAATTAATGATATTATTTAACCCCCTGGAGGCGACACAAATTAAATGAATTAACGAAATTTTATTAATTCTTATATAGTACTATTTATTTGAACACAGAATTTATTTTTTCAACAATTAATTGCTTGAAATTTAGTTTGTCGAGTGCCGAAGCTTGTCGTTCCCGTGGCGGGTAACATCTTCAGGAACTGATGAGCAAAGTGAAATGATAAGATTACAGTTCTGTATTCTACCAAATTTCAGCATATAATATGTTGTTTGAGAGAAAAAAGATTCTGTGTTCTCAAATAATTAGTTCAAAGGAATTTAATGATGATGATTAATGCCATTTAATTTGTGTCGCTCCAGGGTTAAATAATATCATTTAATATATACAAGTATATATATATATATATAATTCACTTATAGCAAGGTACATGTGATTCTATTAACTATAAATATTAAGAATATAGGACGGTTTATTTTTACATATATATTTATACTTATATATATATATTATATATATATATATATATATATATTTAATATAATATATAAATATATATATATAATACATATATATTATATATATAAGACTATATACTTAAAAATATACATAATACTATAATATAAACTATATATATATATAAGTATATAGTCTCTTAGTTATTTTATATATACTATTATATTAACTATTATATATATATATATAAACTTCCGACTTAGATATCCAGTTCTTTTGATTCGGGATATGAAAATTAGGCTTTAAGTTTGCTATTATTTTTAATGTCTTAAATTGCAACTTAATTGCAACTTATTCATCTATTTGATCCAAACTTTCAATTAATTTGTTCAGGTGTTGACGTTCTTGTTTAAAGCGTGAATGGAACATTTTTGCTACTTAAAATGCAGTGCTAAACCCGCTATTTTTTTGGTGCTCATCACTATATTTGTTCCTTCCAGTTGGCGACATTGATCTGTTGGTTCCTTGCTTTCAGACTTGCGATTACATGAGTTGGCAAAAGAGGCGCTTCAAAGCCAGGCTTTTGCGGACAGACCAAGTCTCTCTTTCATAAAAGTTTTTGAAGGAGAAACTCTGGGTAGGTAGTAATATATTACTATATATCATCTATATAGCTTATATAATATATATATCTATATATATATATATATATATATTACTCTTATTTATATATATTATATATGTTATATTTTTATATTATTATTATATATATTATATATTATATATAATTATTATATATATTATGATCTTATTATTATCTATATACTACTAATTTTATTATATATATATTATATTGATATATATATATATATATATAATAGTGGTTATATATATAGTATATATATATATATATATATAAATATAATAGATAGTATATATATATATTATATAGTTAATATATTTATATAAATAATATATATAATATATATATATATATATATATATAATATATATAATATATATTATATGATATATATAATTATATATATATATACTCATTATATAAATATATATATTTTAATAATATATATTACATATATATATATAGGCCTATATATTATACAAGCTTTAGGTTATTTATTTTTTTATTACTTATGTATATATATAGTAGTATATATATCACTTATATACTTATATTATATATATAATTCATATATATATCATATATATTCTATATATATAATTATATAAATTATAACTTATATATATATATATATAATATAATCATATATATAATATATAATTAGATATAGTATATAGTATAATATATAGTTATTAGGGTTTGGCCGACCGCTCGCCACCGGATGCGGTGCCGGATGCGGTGCTCGCTCCGTGTCGCGCTGCATTTTTGGTGCGGTGCGGTGCGGTGCCGCAATCAAAAATTTCTCAGCAGACCTGGTGCGGTCGCGGTGCGGTGCGGAAGAAAAAATAATTGGTGTGCGGTGCCGTGCGGAAGCACCTAAAAAATTGGTGGTGGGGTGCGGTGCGTGGTGGTGCGGACCCTTTTGATCGCGCACCGCACCGCACCAGCTTCCGACAAATTTCTAAAAAATAAAAAAAATGAAAAAATTATTAATCCATTGTAAAAGTTTGGATATAATTATAGTGACTATATATATATATATAGTATAAATATCATATATATATAGTATATTATCATATATATATTATATATATATTACTATAATATATATACTATATATATATAGACTATTATATATTATACTATATATATCATTATACTAATATATATAGTATATTTATATATATACTTATATCATATTATATAGTATAAGTATATATATATATATATATATACTATATACTATATAGTTATATATATACTATATATAATATATATATATATTATATATATATATATATATAATATATATCTATATATATATATATATATATATATGCCCTTTCTGTATGTGTGTTTGAAATAGATTCATCAAAGCGAATAAGAGTAGGAAGCAGGTTTACCAAAGTTATATTTTGGGAACAAGAAAATTAACGATGTAGAATCATTTAAGTTTAGTACAAACACGCTTAACACGTCTGATATTCCTGTTCCGAGGTTTATCAAAATTAACGGGTGATAGGTAAACTAATAGTTTTTCCATTTACGATGTTCATTGTCCCATCGTTAATGGTACAATAACAAATGTAACGCGAACATAAATTTTAGAGGAGAGCGAAAGATGCTCAATATCCGCTCTGCTCTATCATTTTCTATTCCTTGACTGTCATTGTCTGAGGATAATAATACTCTCTTCAGAGTTATTACGAGAGGATGACAAACAAGTGTTTGCTGATTATCATAATGATTTCTTTAAATGACTGGAGGACCAAGATGCAATTGGTTAGAAGAGAATTGTCATGGAATGGGAAAAACTTATTTTATTATCAGGGCGGCCGTACTGGCATAGAGATTCATTAAATTCTTGGCAAACCTTAAACATAATTCAGAGTAAGCGGTCCATGTTATTACTGGGAAAGTAGCGAACTTTAATTCTGGCCTGTATTTTTATATCCAGTTCCTTACTGAGCAATGATCGAATTATTTAAAGGGTGCCGCATTGGACCTATATTATCGGAGAGAACTTCGCTGGACTCTTGTTTGAGACATGTCCAGACTTTCTAATGTTCACTCAGAGAGAAGAAACAGAATTTTCTTTATATTGGCTCCAGCATCTCTCAGACAGAGTGAACATCTTGGGATAGATTCCATTTTGGCAACATTCCATAAAATACTTCACGGAGATATTCACCTGTATGACGTTCAGATGAACAGGTTCAGAGCACCGACACACCATGTGTGCTTCTAAATAATTTTCCCACGGCATGACCTACTCGAGAAAACAAAGGAAACTGTTCTGATTGAGTATCTGAACCATTCGTCGGTGGAAAAGTAACTTATGAGATGATTTTTTGATAGACGGCTATTAATTCTGAACCTTTATGTTTTTCACTCTGATGCATACTTTTTCTTCCAATAATATCTCTGTAGTATTTCCTTTGAGTAGTGGTGTTGAAAGAAGACGGGATACTTTCGCTAGCAGAAACAAAAAACTAAGAATTTCGACCGTGACGAAACAAGAAGCTCATTCATTCACTATAATTTTCTGTAATTTACTACATCTATCTTTTATGATTTTTCGTTTCCTTGTCCCATTATATATTGTGTTATTATATTAGTGTTCAGGAAGTAACTAATTTGTTCTTAAGCCTGGAATGCGTTCCTTTACTCTTTTTCTCATCCTTTCTACAATTCCTTGTCATTCTTCCTTCCCACAGAATAATTACAATTGCACTAAGTGTACGGGTGTTGCGTTGTCATGGGAAAGCAATATCGAGTAATCCCAAAAACCAACACTGGTAAAGATACCATTGCGGAATTGCTTCAACATTGATTTCGAGGAGCCGGAATATACTCCACAAATATGCCGCCTATCTATACATTTGCAGATTTTGACTAGCAAACTCAAAAATATAAACTAGCACTAACGCTTGGAGACGGGGAGCACACAAGTATCCCACGCTCATTCTAATCAATCTTCACAGAAGTATGTTAAATTTTATAACAAGTTCCATCAGAACATTTCTAACCGCGATTCCGGTTCCGGTGCGAATGCAAATAATTTATTTTTAATATTTGTGATTGCGAAAGTCAAAATGCGAATAATATTAGCTATATATATATATATATATATATAATATATTTATATTATATATATATATCTATTATAATATACTTTACTACTTATTATATTCTACTATATATTATATATATATAATATATATAATATATATTATTATATATATATATATATTAAATTTTTCCTGTCCCTTCCTCCCCAAGACGTGGGGGTAGTAGGTGCGTGAGACCTGCATTCGAAGAAGAAAAATATGTACAGAAGAATATGACTACAAGCGCGAAAAGAAACGCGAGCCATAGCGCCGCCGCTCTTAGATCTGATTAGTCGGAACTCGTCGCAGTCGAAAATCCACCTAGAGCTTCACCGGGACACCGACGGACCCTCACTATGGGCATATCCGTTCACAATGTGGGGTTCATTCCCTGGTCCAGGTGGGCCACAAACCATGACCCCTCACAAAACCCCTCCATTCACTCCTATGCTGGACCTTTATTCTCGGCCTCTGCAAACTCAACACCGATCTCTCTCCTCCAGTCATTTATGTCTTCACTGACTCAATCCACCACTTTTCTTCGGCTTCGGTTTCCAAGCCGGTCGATTCCAACACAATCTCTAAACTATACATCCGCTTAACACAGCCGACTTGTCACATTCAACATACTTTCGATTATGAGCACAAACATCCTCATCGTACTTTCCATTTAATTCTTTCCATTTACGGCCCTTTCTTACACCTCTCATAATTCTAATCTCATTCCTCATATTATCAAATTTCTTTTTCACTACCTCTAAACAGCCTCACATCTTCAAACCCATAAAGTTGTTCATGGTTCTGGGCTCTTGTCTTCATTCCCCTGCAACCCACCGCTTGAACGTTTCACGAATCATCAATACCTCTTTATGCCAGACAATAGTCTCATTAACTATAGCAATTATACAAAGGTTCAACTAACACTACCCTTCTTCTCATGTAAGACCCCTAGCGCACTCAAGACTTAGTCTCCTTTTAAACGTCCACACAACGATTTAATTTTGCTAACAAGACACACGCAATCCTAAATAAGCATTCCACAAACCAAACACTCTTCATCACCTAGCAAAACGTCTCTGCATCATCCGGTTCCTTTTCATCAACATATATCCTAAATATTTAACTCAGTACACTTGGTTCCAGCTACTCACCTTCAAGCACACTTCCACACCGAGGACTGTTCCTCATTTCAACCATAACCCTTACTCTTTCTACGTTTACTTTCAATAAGCCTCTTTTTACATACTCACACCAGCCTGCCAAATCTTTGCACCAATTCTACTTCTTAAACTGCCTCACTTGTCATGATTCACTACAACTCAAGAACAAACCAAATCCATATCGTGCCTAATAATCCGGATGACGCCCCTCCACTCACCTCGCATTTCTCCATCTTCTAGCACGCATTCCCTGCCACCGACCAATCTCTAATTCTTTCATACCATCGCATAATCCAAATTGAATAGGCAAGGGGACATAACCATCCCCCCCGCCTTACTCCGTTATTAAATATTACAAAATTCGACTTTTTGACATCTCCATTTATTCTAACACACGCTTCACTATCGTACATAGACATACTTTTGATTCCAATTCAGAAGCCTACCACCAACACCTACATTATTAACACCTACCCACAGAGGGCAATCACCTTTATCCTATCATACACCCTGTTTGCAACATAAAGACCAATTACAATTTTTTTTCTTCTCTCATGGTTTATCAGTCATTTTTTTAATGTAAACGTTTTTGATCCATCCATACGCTCTAACCACTCACCTAAACGCACCCCTCACCTTAGTTCTTAGATACACCTATCAGTCCATTCGTCTCGGGTACTCTTTCGACCTAAATATCCAGCATATTATCTTTCCCTACAACAGCTTCAATTACCTCAAATTCCCCTTTATCTTCCTTCCCTCTTAATGCTCCCTTACAACCACATGATAATAAGGGTACTATTACTAAAGCTACTCCTCCAATCCTCCCCTCGGAAATTCCTATATCCTCCATAAACGCTTATTATTCAGAAACATACTTCCTAAATCATGCAATCGCCCATCGGCTCTGCCTGGGTTCTTTGATCATTCACCAGTAATCATTCAATAAATCTATACCTGCAGATTTACCATTCTGTTCTTGAAGCATGGTATCTATCAGACATCCTAGCCACATATTACCTTTCCCTCCCTTGCTAATGACCTCATCCCAAATATACTATTCCTTCTGCACCCATCAACCACGATACACCATTCAGCCTATCACCTCTTGTCATTACTGGTTAATATTATACGGCAGATTTTCGAAGTGTTCTGTTCCACACTCCCCTCACAGTCCATTTATCAGTTAGCAAAAGCAATATTCTATTCATTATTCTAAGCTGGTTTCCCCTTGTTCTTATTCTTAACCTTTCGGCGCTTTGGACACTCAAAGAGAGCTATTCGCTAATTGCCCTTCTAAAGTCCAAATTCATCCCGGTTCTGCCTTGCCAAAGCTGTGTCATGTTGAGCCTCTTTTTAACCGTGCTTACGTATGCACCGGTTTAGTATATTCCCTTGTTTCTTCCTCCTTATAGATAGCTTCCAAAACATTTTTCTTTTGAAACTTCAAATAAATATATATATCGTATATATATATAATTATATAATATATTATATTCATATATCTATTAATATATATATATCTATATAAATAATATATATATATAAATATATATATCATATATGTAATATAATATATATATACTTAATATACTTTAACTAAGATAATATATAATATAATATCTATATTATTATATATATATATATTATATATATATATATATATATATATAATATATTCATATATATATATATATATATATATATATATACTATGTATATATATATATATAATTATATATATATATATATATATATTATATATTATATATATATATATATATATTTATATATATATATATATATTATACTTATTATATATATATTATATATTATATAATACTAAATTAGGAGGCGAATATTCAGAAGACATCTCTCTATCACGACTGCGCACTAATCAACTTCACAACACATTACTCTCAATTCCTTGAACTTCGAATATCTTGTCTTTTCCATCTATAAGTACTTCCTCTCTTAATCACATCACCAAAACAATTCACCCGATTTACTACTTGCATATCTGAACACCTTATATCTCTTAATTTTAACATACTCTTTCACACAGCTCAACTCCTGCCTTTGGGTTTTTTTGCCTTGATACGCGCTTCGATTGGCGGGCCTTGCGTCTCGTTTCACGCTACACTATATTGGAATAGCTGCTCTTATACTCTGATGACGCTTGGGCTTCATGGCCACTTACAGTCAGAAGCTGTAATCCCGGGAAATTTTCGGTACGCAGGGACTGAGCAGAAGTTCATTTTCTTCGACTAAATATCTATCTCTCACCAAATACCACATGGTTCGATCGTCGTTTCGTATTCCTTACCATTGGTACACACTGCTGGTATCGGGCAGTGAAAAAATTTCGTTCTCCTCCCCTATCATCTCGCCTAATGTTGTCATTTTCTCAGCTAGAAAAATCGTTGCCTGGGCACTCTTGCGACGGCAGAGCGTCTTATAAACGCAAAGCATGCGCTAAAAAACCATCTCCTATCGGTTCTCCCCTATACTGACATTCCTTCTGGCCATCTTTGGGGTCGCAGAAACATTAACTCTACAAACTTCTGTAATCTGCTTTCACATCCTCTTTATTACGACTCTTCGATTGCTCGTTGCTGACCACCGCTCTTCAAATGAAAAGTTTACTCTATTTACTCGGTACCATAACACTAATTTCTCTAAACTCAAACCCTGGACGATCTCTGGCAATTCCTCCTCCTTCTCCTCTCAGGTGTCCTATTATGTCTTTCTCTGTGATTACTTTGGATCGGTATCATTGGGCTCCTTGAGATCTATGGAACGTTAGGAAGGCGGGTGTGACTCGGATGGCATTTCTCTCGAGTTTTGAGGGAATGTGTTTACGTGCTGACTCCGCCCCTCGTTTAACTATATTCTCTATGTCTCAAACTAGCACTATTTTCCCCTCAGTGTTTGACAACGCACATGTCTCAACATATTCCGAAAAAGGAAGCCGCTCTGATCATTCTAACTATCGCTCTATAGCTCTCACTTGTATTCTATCTAAAGATCTTTGAAACTCCTCAACTTTCATTTCTTAGACCATCTGGAATCTCATTCTCTTATTTCCGATCGCCCAGTACGACACTTTCGGCGTTCAAGGTCCTACCTAGCGAAATAAGCTTTCCTATTTAACCGCAATTTTATGGCTTTTCGCGCTCGTTTAGGACTTAACGGGGAGACTTTCCGTATGATAGCGCTTGACATATCCACACAGCCAATATGACTGTGTATGGCGACGCGTTCGCCTGCTCTCAAGCTTCGCCTCCTTTGGGTTTCCTTATTTCTCCTTTGCTTCACTTAATGTCTGAAACTTTCTTTCAAGTGCATCACATTACGGTGGTGGCTGATGGAGGATACGCGATTTCTTCTTCCTTTTCTGTCAATAGTGGTGTTCCCTCAGGAGTTCGGTCTTATCTCCTACTTAATTCCTACTTTTTACTAATGATCTTTCTCACCTGCACATTCTACACTCTATCCTATCCACTCGTATGACGATGACTCGACCCTTCATTTTCATTCAACTCATTTCAAAATTCTGCTCCTCTTTTACTTCCTAGAATTGCCTCTCGTCATTAATCTTTCCCGATTCTACTCTTTGCTGATAACTGGCGATAGAATTCCGAAAGTGGGGTCTTCTCAACCTTGTGAAAATTTCAATTCTTTAAAAACCCACTTTCTACAAATATGACTCTATTTTCAAAAACACTTCCTAACTTTCCTATCTCTTTTCGACGGTCATCATCTTGTCTCTCCTGTTGACAATTAAACATTCCTTGGCCTTAAACATAAGAACAAAAAAAAATTGTCTTGGGAAAGTGGAAACCACACATCACTATGGTTGTCAGGGGGCGGCCTAAAAGAAACTAGGAGTTCTGTTTAGACTGCCGATAAACTTTTTTCCTCTTCTCAGGTACCTGCCGCTTAATACAAGGGTTTATCCCACCTTTGTATGGAGTACCTGTTCCTCATAATCTTGGGGAGCTCTGGTTTCACCAGGCTTTTGGACAGTGGTCGATTCAACTCTCCAAAGGGCTGTAATAAACCACTGTCCTGTACGTTTCCAGTTCACATTGACCTTCTATTTTCGGCGGCGATGTTGGTATTTATAAAATCCTCTTTTCTATAGGTACCTGGCAAGCTGGGCAGATGTTCGAGGGGAACTTTAACCACTCAGCGTACCACGCACGCTTTTACGACGCTCTCGGTAGCATCAAGGGGTGCTGTGTCTTGCGCAACGAGTTTTTGGGTGTAGATATGGGAGTAAACAATCAGGCTAGTTTTCGCTGGCCGTGCTTTATCTATTTTCCTGGCCCACCGCTCTGTTTTGTGGACTGCCCTCCATACCTTCTGTGTTTTTCCTGCTCGAATTTTAATACTCTCATTCGCTTTAAAGGGCCCTGCGTCTATGGCTCATCTGCGTCATTTGCCGCGTAGTGGAATGAATTTTGGCGTGCATACACACCTTCCCGTAAAGGGCTCTGCCGGTGAATGATGGTGAACAACCGTAATAATATATATAATATATATATAATATATTATATATATAATAGTATAATTATATATATATATTATGTATATATATATATTATAGGTATATATATAAATATATACTATAATATAGACTGACTATATATATATATATATATATATAAGTATATTATTATATATAATATATATATATTTATATATGATATATATAGTTAGTGATGGAGCGAGCGAATTTTTGCCATAACCGCGTTGCGGGTTTTTTTTGCTGTTCTAAATTTATCGAAACATCCTTGTTACGGATTTTTTGCGGTTCTTAAATTTTTCACAGACCAGTGACAACCGCGATTGCGGTTGTGCCAATAAACAACCTGTTTGAGATAACTGCTCGAAAGTTAACTGGAGCTATCGGAGTGTTGGGTTTTGCGTTTGACAATCTGTCAGTATACCCTAAGATACTGCGATGTAGTTTCGGATGCTAAATGAGGACAAGGGTGGAGCAGTTCTTAGCGTAGCGTGAGCGTAATTGTTGCTAGGGAAAAGGGACTTCTATGCAAAATGAGGAGAGTATTGGTAGGGTGAAATATAGCGTCGCAGGAGTGGATATGTGATGAAGGAATAGAGATAGAGAGAGTCTTTTATGAAAAGTAGAAGAGTTGGGGAATAAGAAAATGAGTCAAGACGCAGGCTATTATAGATTATAAAGGATGAATCTCTGACAAAGATTCCCTGAAATGTCGCAGGGCATAATACCAAAACTCAGAAATTAGAGAAAGATTTGCAGTAGAGCGCTTCTTACGAAGCCGCAATTGGGCCGAGCAGAGATACAAGATTAGAAGAATTGAGATGTTTTAAATTTCTTCCTGCGATGGACAACAAGACTATCAACTATAGAAAGAATCCAGAAATTAGAGAAGATTTGGCCGATAGCTGGAGAGGGGTAAATGAGGATTGGTTCCCTTTTTCGTATGCGGAAGAAGCCTATTGCTAGTAAGAAAAGTAAGGCCCATAAGTAAATAAAAGACAGAGACTGGGGAATTAATTTAACAAGGGAGAAGTGCAGGCCTTGAAAGCACAAGCGTTTGAGAACTATATGGAGGAATATCCTCAAAACCGACGCAACGGCTTTCTTAGTTTAAGCACTCTGAAAAAGCAGAAAAATAAACCACCTTGTTGAGAAATTACAACAATAGCATAAATATGGTGGAAGGGATATGGAGAAGAAAAGAATGAGCAATGGAAATCGGTCTAGGTGGAATTAGAATTAAAGGGTTTTTCAGTTACTTAAATTTATTAGGTACAGCAATGAGTTGACGGACGAAATACTAACAAGGGGCAAGGGAAGACGGAAGTTCAGTTAAGCAGTTTTGAAAATTGTCAGAAATGCTTGAGGAAGAGGAGTCCAGTAAAGATTACTGCCTTTCCACGTGAGAAAAGTATTTTTTAGATGTGCATGGAAGAATAGATTTTGACGATTTTGGATGAAATATAAGTGTGGAAGGGGTTCCTGAAATTTAAGATACTAGTATTTAACAAACAGGCAGCGTCTACTGCCGCTAATAGAACGAGAACAATAGGACGTTAACCAAGTTATTAGAGTCTAGCTAGTTGTAAGGGTAAAGAAGTCAATGAGGGGGTGCAGCACCTACCATGCTATGTAGAGAAATTTAAGAGGCTCGCGGCGTGTTGCAAACACCCGGAGGAACACTTCTCCAGCTGAAGCCTGTAGTCATGTTGCATCGGAAATCAAAGAAGACGACTGTAAGTCCTACCGCATGTCTAGCAGCAGCCTGAACGTGTCCCCAAGACGTTGTTCTCAGCCGTAGGCGGGGCTCTTTCCCTGCGGCCAGACCTGAAGAGATAGAAAGAAAACAGATATGAAGACTCATCGGAGGATCCTGAGGAGGAAGCCAATTTAACAGAATCAAGGATATGAATTAGAGATTAGGAAGAAGGTCTAGAATGTTCGCGCAGTTCATTCTCAAAGACGATCAAGAGATTGACGAGTAGGGAGCTGCCTCCAACTGCTCGAGAGGTAATCAATGGATTTGAAAAGTCGGTAGCAAGTTCATCAACTTTATTTTGAGAATTAAAGGAAAGCCAATTGGCCGAGGTGATCGTTGAAATCACCAAGAATGCTGATTTCAGAGGAAATGTGAAGAAGATAGAGAATGTGTTCTATTTTATTATGACAGATTAGCTTGAGCTATTAAGGTAGAATATTCGGCAAAACATCCAAATCAAAGACGACGGGAAAAAACATCATTGCCCACCATTGACACAACTGCCTTTGGCTGAAAAACTGTTGAAAAGAAATACTGTAGGAGTCACAGAGTAGAGCTTGTAATTCAGAACGCCTCAAAAGCTAAGTTTCGGGTATCTAATACAATTGAGGTTTACAGCAGGAGGAGAGGTGATGTTCAAGCAAAACGAAAATTGAATTTAAAACCGGGAGGAAGGGTTGCAGAAATTTATCGAAGAAAGGAGACCGGTAACATCCAAACAGGCCGGTAACTTCCGTGACGGCACACTCCATCACCTGGAGGCCGTCCTGAACTTAATGGTGATGGAGGGTAGGACAGAAAAGGGGGTTATTTTTGGGAAAAGGCCCACCGCATTAATAGGCTTCTCCGAGACTAATCGCTTGGCTTTATATATAAATCAATTTTTTTATTTTCTTTTAAGAGCTAAGTGTTTGTCTGTAATTGTGTTTCATGGTGTGTGATAAAGGGAGGAGCTATGCCAGTGTAAGAAGAATGGTGGATATGGCAAAGAAGGGAAGAACAATGGGATACTGGGGTGGCCATGGCACATGTAGCTCTAACAGCTCCATATATCCCAATAGTGGGTTAATGGCTCACTCGCTTCAGGAACGATTACTCTCCTTCTCATATATATATATATTATTATATATATATCTATATATATATTATAATCTTTATATATATAGTATATATGTTATATTATATATATATAGTATTATATATATATTATATTATATATATATATATATTATATATATATATATAATGTCATATATATAATATATTATATATATATATAACTATATATATATATATATTATTAACAGTTGCTACTATATACGTAGTTGAAATATTATTGATTTTTTACACCCTTGAGAAAGGGTTAGTTGAACTAGTTGGTGTTTACCATGCCACTCATTGTTGTTGATCAAGTGACTTCGGCCGATATAAACTTTTATTGATAGGAATTTTTATTGCGCACATAGTTATTAAGTCAAATTAAAACTTACATTAAAAATGTTACTATGATTAGTATTAGGTTTAAAACTTATTGAACGCACGTTCCTATAGCTTTCGTTGCACTAAACAACCTTCTTCAATAGATGCGTTCGAATAAACTAATACGTGAATTCAGAATAACTTTGCCCATTCAATGGATTTATATGTTGAACGGCGCCATAGTCTCGCACTTCCAGCAGTCGATAATCTGGCAACCCTTGTTGCTATTTTTGTTTTTAAATCTAAATTATTTAGTTTTGTAAATATAGTATCCGCACAGGAAAATATAGCACTGGTATACTTAATAATATCACGACAGAAAATACATGCACACGATTCCTGATTTTGAAATGATACATAGCAGCAAAATCTTCCTTCTGTGTAACAAATTTACACAGAAAGAAGCTGTGGCGGACGAGAATTTACCGTGCGACAGAGGAACCGCACACTTAAATGCTCATACCATGGAACAGCGAGTAGCTAAAAATTATTGTATGGTAATCTAATCTGGCAAAATCGGGGACATTTAGCACACAACACCTTGACGGCCGCGGGATTTGAGCTATATACAATAGAGATGAACCGAGTTTTTGAATTTATTTTAAGGATTTTTTAAATATATTGGAACGCTTGCATCTCCGACCCGCGAAAAGTTAAGTAAGCAGAGAAGTTATGTTTTGATTTTATTGGTTTGATATTTTTTGATGAAGTTGGGAGTGGGTTAATTTATTTAAGCTGTTCAAGAGAAATCAATTTTAATTTCACACGGGATAAATGATTAAAATTTTTCGGTAGATAATGATGCAGAGAGAGATATACTATGGAGTTTTCGAGGGTTGAGTAGAAGGTTTGATGTAATGCAGGGGCATATTTAATTAATGTGTATTTTATGATTGAATGAGGCACGGTGGGATGTGAGCGAGAATTCTATTGTATCGATTAAGTCATCTTTGTGTTGTTTTTGTCTTCTGTCAAAGTCATTCGTTTCGCCTATGTACAGTCTATTGACAGTCGTGGCAACGGAAGTTGAGTATATACATTGGATAGGGGTTGGTGCTGGGTTTAGGAGGGTTTGAAGTGTTGTTTTGAGTGAAATGGGCATTAGAAGGGTAAGGACAATATGTTTAAAGGTAAATGTTGTATTTATGTTGTGAAAGTGGTGGTGGGTGAATAGGTAACTAAGATTTTTTTTACGGGTGTTGCAGTGGTGGTGGTGGTTGTGGTTTAATAATATGGAAATTAGCTTTGTG
This sequence comes from Trachelipus rathkii, assembly GCA_015478945.1. Lineage (NCBI taxonomy): Eukaryota > Metazoa > Arthropoda > Malacostraca > Isopoda > Trachelipodidae > Trachelipus > Trachelipus rathkii. The sequence continues at coordinate 11,930 of JABUQX010007679.1, read as the reverse complement.
GAAGGATTTGTTTATAATGTGAGTAGGGTATTGGTAGTTTTTGGCAGGTGTTTCGATAAAGTTGTGTTTCTAATTGGTAAGTTGGTTGGGAAGCAGAGTCGAAAGGGTCCTGAAGGTAGAAGAGAGTGAGAGTGGCTATTTTTCCTTGTGTTGGAGGGGTGGCGAACCAATGAAATGTAGGAAGAAGTGGCATAAGTGGGTTTTCTGTATATGGAGAAGTTAAGATATAGTGAATTGTGCCAAAAAGCATAGCCTGATGCGAGGGGTAGGGGAAGGGTGGACCTCTACGAGAACTAAAAAGCTTGGTGATTTTTTTTACGGGTGTAAGTTATTGAGGTGCTGTAAGATATGGTTGGGGTCTTTGTTTCGAGGGAGGGCTATGAAAATATCGTCTACGTATCTTAGCCAGGTGGTGTTGTGTAACAGAGGATGTGGAAGAATTAGAGAGTGTTCTGTAAGCTCCATATAAATGTTGCTGAGTGTGGGTGAAAGTGGAGAACCCATACTCAGTCCTTGTTTTTGTAAGTAATAGGAGTCATGAAATTGAAAATAGCTGTGTTTGAGAGTGAGAGTTATGAGTTCTTTTAGGAAGGGAAAAGGATAAATAAGTAAGAGTGATATTATGAGTGGTGATATATGTCTGTAGCATGTTAAGAGTGATATCAATAGTGACGGAGGTGAAAAGAGAGCAAACGTCAAAGCTATAGAAATTGTGAGTGCATGGGTTTAGATGTTGAGCTTTTTGTATGAAATCGGTACTGTTTTTTAGGTGAGTGGAAGAAATGTTGTTTATAAGAGGTTTAAGTTGGGTGGCGATCCAGGCTGAAAGTTTGTAAGTGGGGCAGTTTATATTGGAGATGATGGGGCGTAGGGGATTGTTTTGTTTATGAGTTTTGGGAATACCGTAAAATTGTGCTAAATTGTTCATGTATGATTTTAGGTTTGTATGCAGGAGGGGATGGTCTTTACAGATAGATTTTAATTCTTTGTTGAAATTGAGTTGAGATTTTACTAAAGGGTTAGTGTTAAGTTTGGTATATGTTGTGGTATCGGAAAGTAAGTTATGGCATTTGGCAATGTAATCAGTTGTGTTTAAGATAACTATGTTATTTCCTTTGTCGGAGCGTGAGATGGTTATGTTTTTGTTTTTTTGGAGTTTATGTAGTGTTTGGTAAAAGATTTCGGGTATTTGTCTATTGTGTATAGAGTTCTGTATATGTGAAAGTATATAGCCTTTTAGTATGTCAGTATTGCAGTCGTTATGTTTGTAGTTTTTAGTCCATATGTTAAAGTCATGGGTGAATTTAAGAATTGGGTCCGGGTTGTTTAGAGCAAAAGAAAGACCATAACCTAATAGGATTTTTTCGTATTTTGTTAATATGTAAGAAGAAAGATTAATGATTTTTGTGGGGTCGGAAGATACATACCATAGACTAGTTTTAAAGATGTTGTCAAATTTTCTGTTGAGAACGTTATTTTTTTCATTGATGAGCATGTCCCTATGAGAATTAAAAAATTACAATTAAACTTCATTAAGAGGTGCCTAAACAACTTGGTAATACCAAAAACGCTATGCCCTCCTCAAATCAAAAACTTAAAAAATAGTCCATTCAACGAATTAAAAAAGAATCTACTAGTCAACAAAATTAAAGATATCAAACAAGAAATAAAAACAACATTTAGAATTTGCAACAAGGCTTTCAGAGACCTACTGACTACAATTCAACAACAATTTTCTCATCCCTACGAAATCATCAACAATCTACTAGAGGCAGCTCATTCTCATAGGGACATGCTCATCAATGAAAAAAATAACGTTCTCAACAGAAAATTCGACAACATCTTTAAAACTAGTCTATGGTATGTATCTTCCGACCCCACAAAAATCATTAATCTTTCTTCTTACATATTAACAAAATACGAAAAAATCCTATTAGGTTATGGTCTTTCTTTTGCTCTAAACAACCCGGACCCAATTCTTAAATTCACCCATGACTTTAACATATGGACTAAAAACTACAAACATAACGACTGCAATACTGACATACTAAAAGGCTATATACTTTCACATATACAGAACTCTATACACAATAGACAAATACCCGAAATCTTTTACCAAACACTACATAAACAAAAAAAACAAAAACATAACCATCTCACGCTCCGACAAAGGAAATAACATAGTTATCTTAAACACAACTGATTACATTGCCAAATGCCATAACTTACTTTCCGATACCACAACATATACCAAACTTAACACTAACCCTTTAGTAAAATCTCAACTCAATTTCAACAAAGAATTAAAATCTATCTGTAAAGACCATCCCCTCCTGCATACAAACCTAAAATCATACATGAACAATTTAGCACAATTTTACGGTATTCCCAAAACTCATAAACAAAACAATCCCCTACGCCCCATCATCTCCAATATAAACTGCCCCACTTACAAACTTTCAGCCTGGATCGCCACCCAACTTAAACCTCTTATAAACAACATTTCTTCCACTCACCTAAAAAACAGTACCGATTTCATACAAAAAGCTCAACATCTAAACCCATGCACTCACAATTTCTATAGCTTTGACGTTTGCTCTCTTTTCACCTCCGTCCCTATTGATATCACTCTTAACATGCTACAGACATATATCACCACTCATAATATCACTCTTACTTATCCTTTTCCCTTCCTAAAAGAACTCATAACTCTCACTCTCAAACACAGCTATTTTCAATTTCATGACTCCTACTTCTTACAAAAACAAGGACTGAGTATGGGTTCCCCCCTTTCACCCATACTCAGCAACATTTATATGGAGCTTACAGAACACTCTCTAATTCTTCCACATCCTCTGTTACACAACACCACCTGGCTAAGATACGTAGACGATATTTTCATAGCCCTCCCTCGAAACAAAGACCCCAACCATATCTTACAGCACCTCAATAACTTACACCCTTCCATAAAATACACTTTAGAACATCCTAAAAATTCCACCCTTCCCTACCTCGACACCCTTATCTCCTGGCACAATTCACTATATCTTAACTTCTCCATATACAGAAAACCCACTGCCACTTCTTCCTACATTCATTGGTTCTCCACCCACTCCAACACAATAAAAATAGCCACTCTCACTTCTCTCTACCTAAGAGCCTTTCGACTCTGCTCCCCCCAACACCTTACCAATGAAACAAACTTTATACGAAACACCTTCCAAAAACTACAATACCCTACTCACATTATAAACAAATCATATCACAAAGCCAAAAACAAATATTATAACCACAACACCACCACCACTGACAACACCGTAAAAAAATCTTATTTACCTATACCCACCACCAACTTTCACAACATAAAACAACATTTACCTAAACATATTGTCCTTACTCCTTCTAATGCCATTTCACTCAAACAACACCTTCACCCTCCTAAACCAGCACCCAACCCTATCCAATGTATTTACTCAATTCCTTGCCACGACTGCAATAGACTGTACATAGGCGAAACGAATGACTTTGACAGAAGACAAAAACAACACAAAGATGACTTAATCGATGACAATAGAAATTCCTCGCTCACATCCCACCGTGCCTCATTCAATCATAAAATACACATTAATAATATGACCCCCATACATCAAACCTCTAACTCAACCCTCCGAAAACTCATAGAATCTCTCTGCATCATTTCTACCAAAAATTTTAATATTATTCCCGGTGAAATTAAAATTGATTTTCTCTTGAACAGCTTAATAAATACCCACTCCCAACTCATCAAAAATATCAACCAAAAAATGAAAAACTAACTTTCTCTCTTACTAACTTTTCGGGGTCGGAGATGCAAGCGTTCCAATATATTTAAAAAATTGCCTTAAAATAAATCAAAACCTCGGTTCATCTCTATGTATATAGCAAATCCCGCGGGTATAAGTGTGTATGTGTGTAAATGTCGATTTTGCAGATTAGATTACATACATATAATTTTTAGTACTCTGTTCCATGTATGAGATTAAGTGTGGGGCTGCGCACGTAAATCTGCGCACAGCTTTTTTGTATTTGTACACAGAAGGAAATTTTGTCTATGTATCATTCAAACGCATGTTGTTGATGTATGTCTGTCGTGTATATAAGTATACCAGTGTATATTTTCCCTGTGCGGATACCATATTTACAAAACTAAATAATTTAGATTAAAAACAAAAATAGCAACAAGGGTTGCCAGATTATCGACTGCTGGAAGTGCGAGACTATGGCGCCGTTCAACATATAAATCCATTGAATGGGCAAAGTTATTCTGAATTCACGTATTAGTTTATTCGAACGCATCTATTGAAGAAGGTTGTTTAGTGCAACGAAAGCTATAGGAACGTGCGTTCAATAAGTTTTAAACCTAATACTAATCATAGTAACATTTTAATGTAAGGTTTTAATTTCTTAATTAACTATGTGCAATAAAAATTCCAAATCAATAAAAGTTTATATCGCCGAAGCATGATCCAACAACAATGAGTGCATAAACAACCAATAGTTCAACTAACTTTCTCAAGGGTGTAAAAAATCAATAATATTTCAACTACGTATATAGTAGCAACTTTAATAATATATATATATATATATATATATATATATATAATATATATACATTATAATATATAGTATATATATATAATATATATATATATATATATATAATATATATATATATATATTATATATATATATATATATATATATATATATATTATATATATATATATTATTATATATATATATTATAAACTGATGCGGTGTGGTGCGGTGCGTGGTGCGCAATTTTGGGCGGTGCGGTGCGCAGAAGTTACTCTCCGTGCAGTACGTGCGGATGCTCACTGCATTAAGAGGTGGTGCGGTGCGGTGCGGTGCGGTGCGTGTGCTGCGGTGCAACCCTAGAGCGCGCTCTCTCTGGGCGGAGCGGTGCGGTGCACAAAAATCCGGAGCTCGGCCAACCTAATAATATATTATATATATATATTATATAATATATATATATATTATATATATATAATATATATATATATATATATATATATATATTATATATATATATATATATATATTATATATATATATATATATAATAATATAATATATATATATATATTATATGGTGATATTTGGTTAGAGCGACAACTATCATCGATCCATATTTCAAAAACTACTAATAGCTACAGGGAAAGGGAATACATTGTTGGAATCCTGGCAAATTTTATTGCGGAAACTGTAAAAAAAAAAAAATGAAAAAAAAATCATTTCCAAAAACTACAATAGCTACAGCGAAAAGGAATACATTTTTGGAATCCTTGTAAAATTTTAGTTAGGAAAATGTAAAAATAAATAAATAAATAAATAAATAAATAAAATAAATATTGGCTATTTTTTTTTAGGAGCAGGGGACATAATATATATATATAATATATTATTTGTAAAGGTATTACACGGCAATGAAGGGGGCTCGAGCCGACGGGGAACACAGGGGGGGACGTTTTCCATACCCCGTAGGGGAGGGGCTGAGGAACCCCCGCCCCCCAAAACCCAAAGAGCGGGGTCCGGAGGACCCTCCCCGGAGGGGAATTAGTCTACCCCGAGTTCCCCGGAAGGCCGAGAGACCCCGACTCCTGCCATCGGTGCGGTATACCCTTGGGGTATTCTTTAGTAAAAGAAAAAAAAGTAAAATTTAATAGAAAGCCTATTTATTTTAACGAGTAACCAATAAAAGGTCTCTAAATAGGCTCTCTAATCATATTACTATAATTATTAACAATAATTTATTTAATTTTTTAATTTTTTTTACATTTTCCTATGTAAAATTTTACCAGGATTCCAAAAATGTATTCTTTTTCGCTGTAGCTATTGTAGTTTTTGAGATTTTTTTTTTTTTTTTTTTTTTTTTTTTTTTTTTTTTTTTTTTTTTTACATTTTCCGCCCTAAAATTAGACCAGCATTCCAGCAATGTATTCCTTTTCCCTGTGGCTATTGTAGTTTTTGAGATATGGATATATGATAGTTGTCAGTAGTAGGAACGCTATTCCGGACCTAAATTTTTTTACCTGCTCCTGACCTTTTTTTGACCGCGACCTTTTTGGCCTTGACCTTTTTTGGCCTTGACCTTTTTGGGCAAGCCAAATTTTTTGAGAATTGCCTTTTTTTTGGGGGGGGGGCCTTTTTGGGAACCTTACCTTTTTTGGCAACCCTAATTTTTTGGCAACCCTAATTTTTGGCACCCCTAATTTTTCGGTAACCCTAATTTTTGCAACCCTTCGAAGAAGGGTTGCGCCAAACGGTTGCGCAGCAACGTTGTACTAACCCCACCCCTAATTTTTTCGACCACCCTGTTGGTCTTCCATGGGTCAATTTTGGCCCACGGTAATTTTTTGTCCTTCCTTTAGGGGCTTAGCCCTTTTTTGATGTCTTAACCTTGTTTGACCATGATATTTCGGCCTTGACCTTGCCATATACCATGGGTCAATTTTGGACCACGCCAATTTTTGGCCACTCGCGTCCCACCCGTCACATATTTCGTTCCTAACTTGAACGCATGTATGGATCTATCCTAACTTGAACACCTACACACACACACACACACACACACACACACACACCACACACACACACACACACACACACACACACACACACACACACACACACACACACACACTCACACTCACACTTATACACACATTCACTATGACACTTACACACACACTCACTATGACACTTACATTTACACTTATACACACGTACAAACACACGACCAATCCTTTGGTCTTCCATGGGTCAATTTTGGCCCACCCTAATTTTTGGCCACCCTTTATGGGCTTAGCCCTATTTTTTGATGTCTTAACCTTTTTTGTCCTTCCCCTTTGCTCCAAAGCTTGACAGATACCATGGGTCAATTTTGACCCACGGTAATTTTTGTCCTTCCTTTAGGACTTAGCCCTTTTTTGATGTCTTAACCTTGTTTGACCATGATATTTCGGCCTTGACCTTGCCATATACCATGGGTCAATTTTGGCCCACGCTAATTTTTGGCCACTCGTGTCCCACCCGTCACATATTTCGTTCCTACCTTGAACGTATGTATCTAGTGATGTTCTATTAGTGTTCTATTATATTATCTAGAGTGCCGTCGTGAGTGGCCAGGTGAGTTGCCAAGTGAGTGCCAATATGCCAATTGAGTGCAAGTGGAGTGCAAATGAGTGCCAAGGTGAGTGCCCACATATTGCAAGTGAGTGCCACATATGCCAACTGAGTGCCACTTTTTTAAAGCCTTTTCTAGCCTTCCCCTGACCCTAGAATAGCCCTAATATGGGTGTCTTCCCCTAGGTTAAAGGTATGAGAATTCGATTGGTGTATATTACAAGTTTCTAAAGCTTCCTACTATGAGTTAGTCTTTTTCTAACACTTATACACACTATGTTCACTTATACACACATACACTATGACACTTATACACACATTCACTATGACACTTATACACACTATGACACTTATACACATTATGACACTTCCATGGACACTTACATTCACCCATAGACACTTACACTCACCCATAGGCACTTACACTTACCCATAGACACTTGCGATGCTGTATATTATAAGTTGCTAGGATGTTCCCTACTATGAGTTAGCATTTTCAACCTTTTTCTAAAACCTTTCTACCCTACATCATAGAACAGAGCTAATATTGATGTCCTTCCCCTAGATCATAAGCTACCCACCAGGGCGCAGTGTGCGCCCTCCGCGCAAAGACAGCCACCCCCGCACCCCGCAGGTGCGTCCCGCCGCGTTCCCGCCCGCCGCGTGCGGCCGCAGGCGCAATATTTCCGCGTTAACGCGCTGCGTGCGCGCCCGCAGGCGCCATATCCCGCGTACCCGCCCCGTACGCCGTGCGCCCGCAGGCGGCAATATTCCCCGCCCGAATGAAAATTTATATATATATATTTACTATGAGTCATTCATTTTTATTTTTTCATACTTAAACATTTTTTATTAAAAACTCTTTGCTAACTAAAACTGTAACTCATTACAGACATCTTTTATATTTTACTTAATACTTTTTAATTTATAAATTTTTAAAAATTTGTATGTAAGAAGAAAAAAACCAGAGTGTCTGATATATAAACATTTTATTTTACTACAATTGTACGAAATTTTATTAAAAAACATTAACATTACATACCTTAAAGCAGTAACACTAAACAATAGAGGTGTTACCTAAACACCTAAGGATTTAGTATGCTTTTGTTTACTGCTTTTACTGTTTAACTCATGTTTTACTGCTTTAACTCATGTTTTACTGCTTTAACTCTCACATATTTATTAAAAATTACATACCTTAAAGCAGTAATCAGTAAATCAAATAGAGGGTGTTACATAGCAATAAGGGGTAAGTATGCTTGTGTTTTTACTGCTTTACTGCTTTTAACTCATTCTTTTTACTGCTTTAACTCATATGTTTTACTGCTTTAACTCACATATTTATTAAAATTACATACCTTAAAGCAGTAAATCAGTAAATCAATAGAGGTGTTACACAGCAGCAAGGCGTTAGTATGCTTTTGTTTACTGCTTTACTTGTTTTAACTCATGTTTTACTGCTTTAACTCATGTTTTACTGCTTTATCTTATATGTTTTACTGCTTTAAATCAAATTATTTATTAACATTACATACCTAAAGCAGTAAAAACTCAGTAAATCAATAGAGGTGTGGCCTAACACCAAGGAGGGATTAATTAGGCTTTTGTTTTACTGCTTTACTGCTTTACTCATGTTTTACTCTTAACTCAATGTTTTTACTGCTTTACTGCTTTGCTGTTTTACTGCTTTAACTCATATGTTTACTGCTTTAACTATATTTTATAACATTATGTTTTTTATTTTAGTTAATACTTTTTATTTATTTTATATTATTTTTTATTTATTTTATAAATTTTATTATTTATTTATTTTTATTGTTTACACTTGGAAGCTATTTAGTATCGTGCCTGTTTTAGTCTTATTTAGAACAACATACACACACACACACACACACACACACACACACACACACACACACACACACACACACACACACACACACACACACACACACACACACACACACCCACACACACACACACACACACTTCCACTTTACACACATTCACTATGACACTTATACAACCATTCACTATGACACTTACATTTACCCAAGACACTTACACATTTACACTTATTCACACGCGGTCACACACCACACACACGCTCGTACATCTCAAAACAAACATACCACACACTGCCATTGCTTATACACACACATTCACATGACACGTATACACACATTCACTCTGAAACTTTACATTACCTATAGACACTTAATTTTTACACTTACAACACACACACACAGATTACTTACTCTCACACACAGATTTACTTACACACGCAAGATTTACTTACACTCACACAGATTTACTTACACTCACACACAGATTTACTTACACTCACACAGATTTACTTACACTCCACAACCACAGATTTACTTACACACACAAGATTACTTACACACACAGATTACTTACACACACAGATTTACTTACACTACACACAGATTTACTTACCCACACACACACTCTCCAAGTACACCCCACGCGTACTCACTTCCATATTATACCGCAAAATATATTTAAACATTTTATGTTTAATTAAACACGTACATTTATATTACTCATTCAAATATAACTAAAAATTATTTTCAAAGTTTCTTAAAACCTATAATAAATCAATTCATTATCTTTGAACAAAGAATTATTATTAACTGTTAATACTTTTGTTTATATAAATTTTATAACTATCAAGTTTTTAAAATAACTTTACTAAAATTTTATGAAATTTATTAAAAATAAATTTTACGTACCTTAAAGCAATAATCAGTAAATTCAGTAAGGTCAGCCCTAGCACCCCTCTACACCAAGCTATGCACGTTTTGTTCTATTGACTTACTGCTTACATCATCTTTAGCCATGTAATAAGTATAAAAATAACAAAAATAAGTTCTTCTCTGCTAACATAACATGTATTTATTAAAATCTTTCTAAGTTCTTATTTAAAAATAACAATTATTCACTTACATTTATATATTCGCTCAATGTAAACTAAAAATATTTCAAAGTTTTTAATAATTCAGATTTTCTTTATATTATTATATTATTATTATTATTATCTATGTACATTGACAACCATCACGAGAAAACACAACAACCCGCACTCCTTACAGATACGAAACTGACCTCTCTCTGTAAAATGTGTTGAAATAACTACTTTAGGCCTAAATTTAGGATAATCCTTTTTGTAGCCCGGGGCGATTTAGGCCTAATTCCAGGTCAAAATATATTTCAAACTGACCTTTTCTGTAAAATGTGGGGTAAATAAAAAACTTTGGCCAAAATTTTGGCTAAAATTTAGGGTAAAACCTTTTTTTTTCCCTTGCTTTTTTAAGCCTAATACCAGGTCAAAAGGTAATTCCAGTATAGAAAGAATCATGTTATTATTATATTTTTATAAATATATTTCAAACTGAAACATGCTGGATCGGTAAGATCCTTTAAGCAGGTAAGAAGGAAATGTTTTCCTTACTTGTGATTGGACGGAGTAATCCTTATCTCTAATGACCTCATATGTGATTGGTCGAGAATTATTTTATCGTCTTTTGAAAATTAACTTTGTTCTTTAAACTTGTATTTGAGCAGGTGTGTTTTATTATCTTTTAGACCCCAACTCATTTTAAAATCATAGTCATTTTAGCTGTTAAGCGGTGCACAAGTTATCTGATTTGTATTAAAAGTGTTTTATTTTTACTAAGTGTATATCATATTTATAATAAATACTTACATTGAGGAATAATTATTAATTTCACTAGAATAGATAATAATTAATACACTAGATTATAGTAAGATCACCGGGTCGCGCTTGCGGGCGCTCTTGCGTTTTGCTTCACGTGATCTACTATAAATCTAGTGAATTAATTATTATCTATTCTAGTGAAATTAATAATTATTCCTCAATGTAAGTATTTATTATAAATATGATATACACTTAGTAAAAATAAAACACTTTTAATACAAATCAGATAACTTGTGCACCGCTTAACAGCAAAAATGACTATGATACTCAAAAGGGCAAAGGGCCAAAAGATAAATTTAACAACCACACCTGCTCAAATACAAGTTTAAAGAACAAGGTAATTTTCAAAACGACGATTAAATAATTTCTCGACCAATCCACATACGAGTCATTATAGCAGATAAGATTACTCCGACCAATCACAAGGAAGGAAAACATTTCCTTCTCTGCCGCTAAAGGAATCTTTACCGATCCAGCATGTTTTCAGTTTGAAATATATTTATAAAATAATAATAATAACAATGATTTTTGTCTATACTGGAATTACCTTTTGACCTGGTATTAGGCTTAAATCAGCATGGGATACAAAAAGGCTTATCCTAAATTTAGGCCTAAATTTAGGCCTAACGTAGTTATTGCACCACATTTTACAGAAAAAGGTCAGTTTGAAATATATTTTGACTTGGAATTAGGCCTAAAATCGCCCGGGCTACAAAAAGGATTATCCTAAATTAGGCCTAAAGTAGTTATTTCAAAACATTTTACAGAGAGAGGTCAGTTCGTATCTGTAAGGAGTGCGGGTTGATGTGTTTTCTCGTGATGGATTGTCATTGTACATTAGATAATAATAATAATAATAATAAATAATAATAAAGAAAATTCCCGAATTATTTAAAAAAACTTTGAAATTTTAGTTAACATCGAGCGAATTAAGATAAATGTAAGTGAATAATTGTTTTTTTTTAAATTAAGAACTTAGAAAGATTTTATTAAAATACAT
>JABUQX010007678.1:47500-51430 GCA_015478945.1 Trachelipus rathkii | reverse complement strand
ATGTATTTTATTAAATCTTTTCTAAGTTTTATTTAAAAAATTAACAATTATTCACTTACAATTATATTATTCGCTCGATGTAACTAAAAATATTTCAAAGTTTTTTAAATAATTCGGATTTCTTTATTATTATATTATTATTATTATTATTATCTATGCTACATTGACAATCCATCACGAGAAAACACAACAACCCGCACTCCTTACAGATACGAAACTGACCTCTCTCTGTAAAATGTGTTGAAATAACTACTTTAGGCCTAAATTTAGGATAATCCTTTTTGTAGCCCGGGGCGATTTAGGCCTAATTCCAGGTCAAAATATATTTCAAACTGACCTTTTCTTGTAAAATGTGGTGCAATAACTACGTTAGGCCTAAATTTAGGCCTAAATTTAGGATAAGCCTTTTTGTATCCCATGCTGATTTAAGCCTAATACCAGGTCAAAAGGTAATTCCAGTATAGACAATAATCATTGTTATTATTATTATTTTTATAAATATATTTCAAACTGAAACATGCTGGATCGGTAAGATCCTTTAAGCAGGTAAGAAGGAAATGTTTTCCTTACTTGTGATTGGTCGGAGTAATCTTTATCTCTATATGACCTCGTATGTGTGCGTCGAGAATTATACTTTATCGTCTTTTGAAATTAACTTTGTTCTTAAACTTGTATTTAACAGGTGTGTTTTTATCTTTTTAGACCCCAACATTCATTTTAAAATCATTGTCATTTTAGCTGTTAAGCGTGCACAAGTTATCTGATTTGTATTAAAAGTGTTTTATTTTTACTAAGTGTATATCATATTTATAATAAATACTTACATTGAGGAATAATTATTAATTTCACTAGAATAGATAATAATTAATTCACTAGATTTATAGTAGATCACGTGAAGCAAAACGCAAGAGCGCCCGCAAGCGCTTCACGTGATCTACTATAAATCTAGTGAATTAATTATTATCTATTCTAGTGAAATTAATAATTATTCCTCAATGTAAGTATTTATTATAAATATGATATACACTTAGTAAAAAATAAAACACTTTTAATACAAATCAGATAACTTGTGCACCGCTTAACAGCTAAAAATGACTATGATTTTAAAATGAGTTGGGGTCTAAAAGATAATAAAACACACCTGCTCAAATACAAGTTTAAAGAACAAAGTTAATTTTCAAAAGACGATAAAATAATTCTCGACCAATCACATACGAGGTCATATAGAGATAAGGATTACTCCGACCAATCACAAGTAAGGAAAACATTTCCTTCTTACCTGCTTAAAGGATCTTACCGATCCAGCATGTTTCAGTTTGAAATATATTTATAAAAATAATAATAATAACAATGATTCTTGTCTATACTGGAATTACCTTTTGACCTGGTATTAGGCTTAAATCAGCATGGGATACAAAAAGGCTTATCCTAAATTTAGGCCTAAATTTAGGCCTAACGTAGTTATTGCACCACATTTTACAGAAAAAGGTCAGTTTGAAATATATTTTGACCTGGAATTAGGCCTAAATCGCCCCGGGCTACAAAAAGGATTATCCTAAATTTAGGCCTAAAGTAGTTATTCAACACATTTTACAGAGAGAGGTCAGTTTCGTATCTGTAAGGAGTGCGGGTTGTTGTATTTTCTCGTGATGGATTGTCAATGTACATAGATAATAATAATAATAATAATAATAATAATAATAATAATAATAATAATTTAAAAAACTTTGAAATATTTTTAGTTAACATCGAGCGAATAATATAAATGTAAGTGAATAATTGTTATTTTTAAATAAGAACTTAGAAAGATTTTAATAAAATACATGTTATGTTAGCAGAGAAGAACTTATTTTGTTATTTTTATACTTATTACATGGCTAAAGATGATGTAAAGCAGTAAGTCAATAGAACAAAACGTGGCATAGCTTGGTGTAGAGGGGTGCTAGGGGCTTGCCTTACTGATTTACTGATTTATTGCTTTAAGGTACGTAAAATATATGTTTTTAATAAAATTTCATAAAATTTTAGTAAAAGTTATTTTAAAACTTGATAGTTATAAAATTTATAAACAAAAAGTATTAACAGTTAATAATAAATTCTTTGTTCAAAGATAATGATTGATTTATTATAGAAGTTTTAAGAAACTTTGAAATAATTTTAGTTATATTTGAATGAGTAATATAAATGTACGTGTTTAATTAAAACATAAAATGTTTTAATAAATTATACGTTATATGTGTAAGTGAGTGTGCGTGTGTGTGTGTGTGTGTGTGTGTGTAAGTAAATCTGTGTGTGAGTGTAAGTAAATCTGTGTGTGTAAGTAAATCTGTGTGTGTAAGTAAATCTGTGTGTGTAAGTAAATCTGGTGTGAGTGTAAGTAAATCTGTGTGAGTGTAAGTAAATCTGTGTGTGTGTAAGTAAATCTGTGTGAGTGTAAGTAAATCTGCGTGTGTAAGTAAATCTGTGTGTGAGAGTAAGTAAATCTGTGTGTGTGTGTGTAAGTGTAAATGTAAGTGTCTATGGGTAAATGTAAGTGTCATAGTGAATGTGTGTATAAGTGTCATAGTGAATGTGTGTATAAGTGTAATATGTGTGTGTTGTGTGTGTGTGTGTGTGTGTGTGTGTGTGTGTGTGTGTGTGTGACCGCGTGTGTATAAGTGTAAATGTAAGTGTCTATGGGTAAATGTAAGTGTCATAGTGAATGTGTGTATAAGTGTCATAGTGAATGTGTGTATAAGTGTAAGTGTGAGTGGTGTGTGTGTGGTGTGTGTGTGGGGTGTGTGTATGTGTGTGTGTGTGTGTGTGTGTGTGTGTGGTGTGTGTGTGTGTGTGTGTGTGTGTGTGTGTGTATGTGTGTTCTAAATAATAATAACAATAGGCATGAAGTAAATAACACTAAGTATAATAATAAAAATAAAAATAAAATAATAAAAATAATAAAAATAATAATAAAAATAAATAAAAATAATAATAAAATAAATAAAAAGTATTAAAACAAAATAAAAAACATAATGTTAATAAAATATGAGTTAAAGCAGTAAAACATATGAGTTAAAGCAGTAAAACATATGAGTTAAAGCAGTAAAACATGAGTTAAAGCAGTAAAACATGAGTTAAAGCAGTAAAGCAGTAAAACAAAAGCCTACTAATCCCTCCTTGGTGTTAGGCCACACCTCTATTGATTTACTGATTTACTGCTTTAAGGTATGTAATGTTAATAAATATATGAGTTAAAGCAGTAAAACATATGAGTTAAAGCAGTAAAACATGAGTTAAAGCAGTAAAACATGAGTTAAAGCAGTAAAACAAAAGCATACTAACCCCTTGTTGCTATGTAACACCTCTATTGATTTACTGATTTACTGCTTTAAGGTATGTAATTTTAATAAATATGTGAGTTAAAGCAGTAAAACATATGAGTTAAAGCAGTAAAACATGAGTTAAAGCAGTAAAGCAGTAAAACAAAAGCATACTAACCCCTTGTTGCTATGTAACACCTCTATTGATGATATACTGCTTTAAGGTATGTATTTTATTAAATATGTGAGTTAAAGCAGTAAACAATGAGTTAAAGCAGTAAAACATGGAGTTAAAGCAGTAAAGCAGTAAAACAAAAGCATACTAATCCCTTAGGTGTTAGGTAACACCTCTATTGATTTACTGATTTACTGCTTTAAGGTATGTAATGTTAATGTTTTAATAAAATTTCGTACAATTGTAGTAAAATAAAATGTTTATATATCAGACACTCTGGTTTTTTTCTTCTTACATACAATTTTTTAAAAATTTATAAATTAAAAAGTATTAAGTAAAAATATAAAAGATGTCTGTAATGAGTTACAGTTTTAGAATCGCAAAATGTTTTTAATAAAAATGTTTAAGTATGAAATAAAAATGAATGACTCATAGTAAATATATATATATAATTTT
>JABUQX010007678.1:25000-42500 GCA_015478945.1 Trachelipus rathkii | reverse complement strand
GATATGGTTGGGGTCTTTGTTTCGAGGGAGGGCTATGAAAATATCGTCTACGTATCTTAGCCAGGTGGTGTGGTGTAACAGAGGATGTGGAAGAATTAGAGAGTGTTCTGTAAGCTCCATATAAATGTTGCTGAGTATGGGTGAAAGTGGAGAACCCATACTCAGTCCTTGTTTTTGTAAGAAATAGGAGTCATGAAATTGAAAATAGCTGTGTTTGAGAGTGAGAGTTATGAGTTCTTTTAGGAAGGGAAAAGGATAAGTAAGAGTGATATTATGAGTGGTGATATATGTCTGTAGCATGTTAAGAGTGATATCAATAGGGACGGAGGTGAAAAGAGAGCAAACGTCAAAGCTATAGAAATTGTGAGTGCATGGGTTTAGATGTTGAGCTTTTTGTATGAAATCGGTACTGTTTTTTAGGTGAGTGGAAGAAATGTTGTTTATAAGAGGTTTAAGTTGGGTGGCGATCCAGGCTGAAAGTTTGTAAGTGGGGCAGTTTATATTGGAGATGATGGGGCGTAGGGGATTGTTTTGTTTATGAGTTTTGGGAATACCGTAAAATTGTGCTAAATTGTTCATGTATGATTTTAGGTTTGTATGCAGGAGGGGATGGTCTTTACAGATAGATTTTAATTCTTTGTTGAAATTGAGTTGAGATTTTACTAAAGGGTTAGTGTTAAGTTTGGTATATGTTGTGGTATCGGAAAGTAAGTTTTGGCATTTGGCAATGTAATCAGTTGTGTTTAAGATAACTATGTTATTTCCTTTGTCGGAGCGTGAGATGGTTATGTTTTTGTTTTTTTTGTTTATGTAGTGTTTGGTAAAAGATTTCGGGTATTTGTCTATTGTGTATAGAGTTCTGTATATGTGAAAGTATATAGCCTTTTAGTATGTCAGTATTGCAGTCGTTATGTTTGTAGTTTTTAGTCCATATGTTAAAGTCATGGGTGAATTTAAGAATTGGGTCCGGGTTGTTTAGAGCAAAAGAAAGACCATAACCTAATAGGATTTTTTCGTATTTTGTTAATATGTAAGAAGAAAGATTAATGATTTTTGTGGGGTCGGAAGATACATACCATAGACTAGTTTTAAAGATGTTGTCGAATTTTCTGTTGAGAACGTTATTTTTTTCATTGATGAGCAAATCCCTATGAGAATGAGCTGCCTCTAGTAGATTGTTGATGATTTCGTAGGGATGAGAAAATTGTTGTTGAATTGTAGTCAGTAGGTCTCTGAAAGCCTTGTTGCAAATTCTAAATGTTGTTTTTATTTCTTGTTTGATATCTTTAATTTTGTTGACTAGTAGATTCTTTTTTAATTCGTTGAATGGACTATTTTTTAAGTTTTTGATTTGAGGAGGGCATAGCGTTTTTGGTATTACCAAGTTGTTTAGGCACCTCTTAATGAATCTACTAGAGGCAGCTCATTCTCATAGGGACTTGCTCATCAATGAAAAAAATAACGTTCTCAACAGAAAATTCGACAACATCTTTAAAACTAGTCTATGGTATGTATCTTCCGACCCCACAAAAATCATTAATCTTTCTTCTTACATATTAACAAAATACGAAAAAATCCTATTAGGTTATGGTCTTTCTTTTGCTCTAAACAACCCGGACCCAATTCTTAAATTCACCCATGACTTTAACATATGGACTAAAAACTACAAACATAACGACTGCAATACTGACATACTAAAAGGCTATATACTTTCACATATACAGAACTCTATACACAATAGACAAATACCCGAAATCTTTTACCAAACACTACATAAACTCCAAAAAAACAAAAACATAACCATCTCACGCTCCGACAAAGGAAATAACATAGTTATCTTAAACACAACTGATTACATTGCCAAATGCCAAAACTTACTTTCCGATACCACAACATATACCAAACTTAACACTAACCCTTTAGTAAAATCTCAACTCAATTTCAACAAAGAATTAAAATCTATCTGTAAAGACCATCCCCTCCTGCATACAAACCTAAAATCATACATGAACAATTTAGCACAATTTTACGGTATTCCCAAAACTCATAAACAAAACAATCCCCTACGCCCCATCATCTCCAATATAAACTGCCCCACTTACAAACTTTCAGCCTGGATCGCCACCCAACTTAAACCTCTTATAAACAACATTTCTTCCACTCACCTAAAAAACAGTACCGATTTCATACAAAAAGCTCAACATCTCAACCCATGCACTCACAATTTCTATAGCTTTGACGTTTGCTCTCTTTTCACCTCCGTCCCTATTGATATCACTCTTAACATGCTACAGACATATATCACCACTCATAATATCACTCTTACTTATCCTTTTCCCTTCCTAAAAGAACTCATAACTCTCACTCTCAAACACAGCTATTTTCAATTTCATGACTCCTACTTCTTACAAAAACAAGGACTGAGTATGGGTTCTCCACTTTCACCCACACTCAGCAACATTTATATGGAGCTTACAGAACACTCTCTAATTCTTCCACATCCTCTGTTACACAACACCACCTGGCTAAGATACGTAGACGATATTTTCATAGCCCTCCCTCGAAACAAAGACCCCAACCATATCTTACAGCACCTCAATAACTTACACCCGTCCATAAAATACACTTTAGAACATCCTAAAAATTCCACCCTTCCCTACCTCGACACCCTTATCTCCTGGCACAATTCACTATATCTTAACTTCTCCATATACAGAAAACCCACTGCCACTTCTTCCTACATTCATTGGTTCTCCACCCACTCCAACACAATAAAAATAGCCACTCTCACCTCTCTCTACCTCAGAGCCTTTCGACTCTGCTCTCCCCAACACCTTACCAATGAAACAAACTTTATACGAAACACCTTCCAAAAACTACAATACCCTACTCACATTATAAACAAATCCTATCACAAAGCCAAAAACAAATATTATAACCACAACACCACCACTATTGACAACACCGTAAAAAAATCTTATTTACCTATACCCACCACCAACTTTCACAACATAAAACAACATTTACCTAAACATATTGTCCTTACTCCTTCTAATGCCATTTCACTCAAACAACACCTTCACCCTCCCAAACCAGCACCCAACCCTATCCAATGCATTTACTCAATTCCTTGCCACGACTGCAATAGACTGTACATAGGCGAAACGAATGACTTTGACAGAAGACAAAAACAACACAAAGATGACTTAATCGATGACAATAGAAATTCCTCGCTCACATCCCACCGTGCCTCATTCAATCATAAAATACACATTAATAATATGACCCCCATACATCAAACCTCTAACTCAACCCTCCGAAAACTCATAGAATCTCTCTGCATCATTTCTACCAAAAATTTTAATTTAATACTATTCCCGGTGAAATTAAAATTGATTTTCTCTTGAACAGCTTAATAAATACCCACTCCCAACTCATCAAAAATATCAACCAAAAAATCAAAAACTAACTTTCTCTCTTACTAACTTTTCGGGGTCGGAGATGCAAGCGTTCCAATATATTTAAAAATTGCCTTAAAATAAATCAAAACCTCGGTTCATCTCTATGTATATAGGAAATCCCGCGGGTATAAGTGTGTATGTGTGTAAATGTCGATTTTGCAGATTAGATTACATACATATAATTTTTAGTACTCTGTTCCATGTATGAGATTAAGTGTGGGGCTGCGCACGTAAATCTGCGCACAGCCTTTTTTGTATTTGTACACAGAAGGAAATTTTGTCTATGTATCATTCAAAATCATGTTGTTGATGTATGTCTGTCGTGTATATAAGTATACCAGTGTATATTTTCCCTGTGCGGATACTATATTTATAAAACTAAATAATTTAGATTAAAAACAAAAATAGCAACAAGGGTTGCCAGATTATCGACTGCTGGAAGTGCGAGACTATGGCGCCGTTCAACATATAAATCCATTGAATGGGCAAAGTTATTCTGAATTCACGTATTAGTTTATTCGAACGCATCTATTGAAGAAGGTTGTTTAGTGCAACGAAAGCTATAGGAACGTGCGTTCAATAAGTTTTAAACCTAATACTAATCATAGTAACATTTTAATGTAAGGTTTTAATTTCTTAATTAACTATGTGCAATAAAAATTCCAAATCAATAAAAGTTTATATCGCCGAAGCATGATCCAACAACAATGAGTGCATAAACAACCAATAGTTCAACTAACTTTCTCAAGGGTGTAAAAAATCAATAATATTTCAACTACGTATATATATATATATAATATATATATATAATATATATATATATATAACAATACAAAAAATATATATATATATATATATATATATATATATATATATATATATATATATATATTATATATATATAATTATATATATATATATATATATATATAATATATATATATATATATATATATATATTATATAATATTATATATATAACTGGCGGATGTGGATGCGGTGCGGACGTGCGCAAATTTTTTGGTGCGGTGCGGTGCGCTGTGGTTCACTCTCGGTCGGTGTCGAGTTGCGATTGCGCATGCCAAAAGAGATGGTGCGGTGCGGTGCGGTTTCGATGGAATGACGGGTGGTGCGGTGCGGTGCTGGGCACGACCTTCTGGTGCGTTGCGGTGCGGTGCGCAAAAATCGGAGCTCGGCCAACACTAATATATAACTATATATAAATCATATGTATATATATATATATGTAAATATATATATATAATATATAATATATATTACTATATATATATATAGATATTAATATATAATATTATATATATATCAATATATATATAATATATATTGATATACCCTATATATATATATAGATACTGGTGATATTTGGTTTAGAGCGACAACTATCATCGATCCATATCTCAAAAACTACAATAGATACAGGGAAAAGGGAATACATTGTTGGAATCCTGGCAAATTTTATTGCGGAAACTGTGTAAAAAAAAAAAAAATTGAAAAAATCATTTTCTCAAAAACTACAAATAGCTAACAGCGAAAGGAAACATTTTGGAATCCTGTAAAAATGTTTAGTTAGGCACACACCTCACAAATAAATAAACTAAATAAATAAATAAATAAAATAAATATTGATATTTTTTTAGGAGCAGAAAAATACAGTATATATATATATATATTATTTGTAAAGGTATTACACGGCAATGTAGGGGGCTCGAGCCGACGGGGAACACAGGGGGTACGTTTTCCATACCCCGTAGGGGAGGGGCGGAGGAACCCCCGCGACACCCAAAAATACCAAAGAGCGGGGGTTCCCGAGACCCTCCCCGGAGGGGGAATTAGTCCTACCGTCGTTTCCCGGAAGGCCGAGAGACCCCGACTCCTGCCATCGGTGCGGTATACCCTTGGGGTATTCTTAGTAAAAGAAAAAAAAGCAAAATTTAATAGAAAGTCTATTTATTTTAACGAGTAACCAATAAAAGGTCTCTAAATAGGCTCTCTAATCATATTACTATAATTATTAGCAATAATATTTTTTATTTTTTTATTTTTTTTACATTTTCCTATCTAAAATTTTACCAGGATTCCAAAAATGTATTCTTTTTCGCTGTAGCTATTGTAGTTTTGAGATTTTTTTTTTTTTTTTTTTTTTTTTTTTTTTTTTTTCTCTCTCTCTCTCTCAATTTCCCTCACGCAAATTAAACAGCTTTTAGTATTTCGAGACTTTCCTGTGGCTATGTAGTTTTGAGATATGGATATATGATAGTTGTCAGTAGTAGGAACGCTATTTCCGAGGACCAATTTTTTACCTGCCTCCTCGGACCTTTTTTGACCGCGACACTTTTTTGGCCTTGACCCTTTTTTGGCCTTGACCTTTTTTCGCTGGCAGCCAGATTTTTTGGCGCTTAACCTTTTTGGGCCCTTGACTCTTTTTTGGCAACCCTAATTTTGGCAACCCTAATTTTTGCACCCTAATTTTTCGGGTAACCCTAATTTTTGCAACCCTTCGAAGAAGGGTTGCCGCAAACGGTTGCCGCAGCAACGTTTGTACGTACCCCACCCTTTAAATTTTTTCGACAAACCCTTTGGTCTTCCATGGTCAATTTTGGCCACGGTAATTTTTTGTCTTCCGTGGGTCAATTTTGCCCTTTTTTGAGGTCTTAACCTTGTTTGACCATGATATTTCGCCTTTGACCTTTGCCGTATACCATGGGTCAATTTTGGACCACGCCAACATTTTGGCCACTCGTGGTCCACCCGTCACATATTTCGTCCCTAACTTGAACGTATGTGGATCTATCCTAACTTGAACACCTACACACACACACCACACACAACACCACACCACACTACACAACACACACAACAGCACCACACACACACACACACACACACACACACACACAACACACACACACACCACACTTACACCTTATAACAACATTCACTTATGACACTTTACAACTCACCCATAGATACATTGCAACTTACAT
Organism: Trachelipus rathkii; assembly: GCA_015478945.1. Taxonomy (NCBI): domain Eukaryota; kingdom Metazoa; phylum Arthropoda; class Malacostraca; order Isopoda; family Trachelipodidae; genus Trachelipus; species Trachelipus rathkii. The sequence goes on along the minus strand of JABUQX010007678.1, from coordinate 36,034 downwards.
TTACACTTATACACAGACACACACACACAAATCTTTGGTCTTCCATGGGTCAATTTTGGCCCCCCACCCTAATTTTGACCACCCTTTATGGCTTAGCCTTTTTTTTAGTCTTTACCTTTGGTCTTGACCCTTTTCTCAAAGCTGAACAGATACCAGGGTCATTTTGACCACGGTAATTTTTTGTCCTTCCCTTAAGGGACTTAACCTTTTTTTGATGTCTTAACCTTGTGTTTGACCATGATATTGCGGCCTTGACCTTGCCATATACCAAGGGTCAATTTTGGCCCACGCTAATTTTTGGCCACTCGTGTCCCACCCGTCACATATTTCGTTCCTACCTAACTTGAACGTATGTATCTAGTGATGTTCTATTTAGTGTTCTATTATTATTCTATGAGTGCCGGGTGAGTGCCAGGTGGTAAGTGCCAAGTGAGTGCCAATGAGTGCCAATGAGTGCCAAAGAGTGCCAATGAGTGCGCCAAGTGAGTGCCACATAGTTCCAAGTGAGTGCCACATAGTGCCAACTGGAGTGCCACTTTTTTAAAGCCTTTTCTAGCCTCCCTGAGCCTAGAATAGCCCTAATATATGGCGTGTCTACCCCTAGTTATATATATATATATATATATGGTGTATATTACAAGTGCTTAGGGATGCTTCCTAACTATGAGTAGTCTTTTTCTAACCTTATACCACACTATGTCACTCTTATACACACATACACTATGACACCTATACACACTTATACACTCTATGACACTTATACACACTATGACACTTATACACACTTACACTCGTCCATAGACACTTACATTCACCCATAGAACACTTACACTCACCCATAGGCACTTACACTTACACTTACACACTTGCGATTGGTGTATATTATAAGTTGCTTAGGATGTTTCCTTACTATGAGTTAGCATTTTCTAACCTTTTTTCTAAACCTTTCTACCCAATCATAGAACAGAGCTAATATTGATGTCTTCCCCTAGATCATAAGCACCCACCAGGGCGCAGTGTGCGCCCTCCGCGCAAAGACAGCCACCCCCGCACCCGCAGGTGCGTCCCGCCGCGTCGCCCGCCGCGTGCCCCGCAGGCGCAATATTTCCGGTAACCGCCGCTGCGTGCGCCCGCAGGCGCCATATATTTCCGGGTACCCGCCCGCCGCGTGCGCCCGCAGGCGCAATATTCCCGCCGAATATATATATTATTATAATATATATTTATATCAGTCATTCATTTTTATTTCATACTTAAACATTTTTATTAAAACATTTTCGGCGAACCTAAAACTGTAACTTATTACAGGGACACTTTTTATATTTACTTAATTACATATTTTAATTTATAAAATTTTAAAAATTGTATGTAGAAGAAAAAAACCAGGTGTCTGATATATAAAAATTTTATTTTACTACAATTGCACGAAAATTTTATTAAAAAACATTAACATTACATACCCTTAAAAGCAGTAAATCAGTAAATCAATAGAGGTGTTACCTAACACCTAAGGGTTTAGTATGCTTTTTTTACTGCTTTACTGCTTTAAATTTCTGTTTTTACTGCTTTAAATCATGTTTTACTGCTTTAACTCACATATTTATTAAAATTACATAACTTAAAGCAGTAAATCAGTAAATCAATATAGGTGTTACATAGCAACAAGGGGTTAGTATTCCTTTGGTTTTACTGCTTTACTGCTTTTAACTCATATGTTTTACTGCTTTTAACTCATATGTTTTACTGCTTTTTAACTCACATATTTATTAAAATTACATACCTTAAAGCAGTAAATCATAAATCAGTAAATGTTACAAAGCAACAAGGGGTTAGTATGCTTTTGTTTTAATTCCTTTACTGCTTTAACTCATGTTTTTATTATTATTATTACTCATGTTTTATTGCTTTAACTCATATGTTTTACTGCTTTAACTCTTATATTTATTAACATACATACCCTAAGCCAGTAAATCAGTAAATCAATAGAGGTGTTACCTAGCAACAAAGGGATTAGTAGGCTTTTGTTTTACTGCTTTACTGCTTTAACTCATGTTTACTGCTTAACTCATGTTTTTATCTGCTTAACTCATATGTTTTACCGCTTTAACTCATATGTTTTACTGCTTTAACTCATATATTTATTAACATTATGTTTTTTATTTTGTTTTAATACTTTTTATTTATTTTATTATTATTTTTATTATTTATTATTTTATTATTTTATTTTTTATTTTTATTGTATTTTAGTGCTATTTACTTCATGCCTATTGTTATTATTATAGAACACACATACACACAACACACAACACACACACACACACACACACACATCACACACACACACACACACACACACACACACACACACACACTCACACCCTCTCAAACACACACACACACACAACACACACACTAATACCACTTATACACACATCACTATGACACTTATTTTACAATTTAATTTTTTCCAAAAACTTTTCTTTTATTTGGGGGGGGGGGAACCCCCAAATAAATATATATATATATACAAATTTTACCCAAGACACTTACATTTACATTATCACACGCAGGTCACACCACCACACACACACACACACACACACACACACACACACACACGACACACACACACACATATACAACCATTCACTATGACACTTATACACACATTCACATGACACTTACATTTACCCCATAGACACTTACATTTACACTTTACACACACACACACAGATTTATTTACTATTCACACACAGATTTACTTACACACGCAGATTTACTTACACTCACACAGATTTTACTTACACTCACACACAAGATTTACTTACACTCACACAGATTACTTACACTCACACACAAGATTTACTTACACACCACAGATTACTTACACACACAGATTTTACTTACACACACATTTACTTACACTCACACACAGAATTAACTTACCCACACACACACACACACACACCACACGCACACCACTACACATATACGTATAATTTATTAAAACATTTTATGGTTTTATTTAAACACGTACATTATATTACTCAAAATTCAATAACTAAAAAATTTTCAAAGTTTCTTAAAACTATAATAAATCAATCATTATCTTGAACAAAGAATTTATTATAACTGTTAATACTTTTTGTTATAAATTTTATAACTTTCAAGTTTTAAAATAACTTTTACTAAAATTTTTATGAAAATTTTATTAAAAACAATATTTTACGTACCTTAAAGCAATAAAATCAGTAAATCAGTAAGCGTCAGCCTAGCCACCCCCTCTACACCCAAGCTATGCCACGTTTTGTCCTATTGACTTACTGCTTTACATCATCTTTAGCCATGTAATAAGTATAAAAATAACAAAATAAGTTCTTCTCTGCTACCAAAAACATGTATTTTATTAAAATCTTCTAATTCTTATTTAAAAAATAACCAATTATTCACTTAACCATTTATATTATATTCGCCGATGTAACTAAAAAATATTTCAAAAGTTTTTAAATAATTCAGATTTTCTTTATATTATTATTATTATTATTATTAGTTATCATTATTATTACAATCCTTCACGAGAAAACACAACAACCGCACTCCTTACAGATACGAAACTGACCTCTCTCTGTAAAATGTGTTGCAAATTAACTACTTTAGGCCTAAATTTAGGATAATCCTTTTGGTAGCCCGGCGGCATTTAGGCCTAAATCCAGGTCAAAATATATTTCAAACTGACCTTTTTCTGTAAAATTTGGTGCAATATAACTACTTTAGGCTAAATTTAGGCCTAAATTTAGGATAAGCCTTTTTCTAGTATCCCATGCTGATTTAAGCCTAATACCAGGTCAAAAAATAATTTCCGGTATAGACAAGAATCATTGTTATTATTATTATTTTATAAATATATTTCAAACTGAAACATGCTTGATCGGTAAGATCCTTTAAGCAGGTAAGAAGGAAATTTTTTCCTTACTTGTGATTGGCGGAGTAATCCTTATCTCTATAAGACCTCGTATGTGATTTGGTCGAGAATTGTTTTATCGTCTTTTGAAAATTACCTTTGTTCTTTAAACTTGTATTTGAGCAAGTGTGTTTTATTATCTTTTAGACCCCAAACTCATTTTAAAATTCATAGTCATTTAGCTGTTAAGCGGTGCACAGGTTATCTGATTTGTATTAAAAGTGTTTTATTTTTTACTAAGTGTATATCATATTTATAATAAATACTTACATTGAGAATAATTATTAATTTCACTAGAATTGATAATAATTAATTCACTAGATGCGTCGGTTCCGCACCGGGTCGCGCTTGCGGCGCTCTTGCGTTTGCTTCACGTGATCTAACTATAAATCTAGTGAAATTAATTATTATCTATTCTAGTGAAATTAATAATTATCCCTCAATGTAAGTATTTATTATAATTATGATATACACTTAGTAAATAAAAAAAAAACACTTTTAATACAAATCAGATAACTTGGGCACCGCTTAACAGCTAAAATGACAATGATTTTAAAATGATTGGGTCTAAAAGATGATATAAAACCAACCACATAAACTACCACAGTCTTACACGAACAAAGTTAATTTCAAAAGACGATAAAATAATTCTCGAACAATCACATACGAGGTCAAATAGAGATAAGGATTACTCCGACAAATCACAAGTAAGGAAAACATTTCCTTCTTACCTCCTTAAAGGATCTTACCGATCAAGCATGTTTTAAATATAAAATATTATTTTATAAAAATAATAATATAAATGATTATTGTCTATACTGGAATTACCTTTTGACCTGGTATTAGGCTTAAATCAGCATGGAATACAAAAAGGGGCTTATCCTAAATTTAGGCCTAAATTTAGGCCTAACGTAGTTATTGCACCACATTTTACAGGAAAAGGGGTCAGTTGAAATATATTTTGACCTGGAATTAGGCCTAAATCCCCCCCCGCCGACCAAAAAGGGTTCTCCAAAATTTATGTATAAACTAGTTATTTCAACTCATTTTACAGAGAGAGGTCAGTCAGTTTTGTATCTGTAAGGAGTGCGGGTTGATGTGTTTTCTCGTGGTGGATTGTTAATATAATAATAGATAATAATAATAGATAATAATAATAATAATAAAGAAAATCCGAATTATTTAAAAAACTTTGAAATATTTTTAGTTAACATCGAGCGAATAATATAAATGTAAGTGAATAATTGTTATTTTTAAATAAGAACTTAGAAAGATTTTAATAAAATACATGTTATGTTAGCAGAGAAGAACTTATTTTGTTATTTTTATTTTTTTTTTTTTTTTTTTTTTTTTTTTTTTTTTTTTTAATTATTAGATGGATAAAGATATGTAAGCAATATAACTCATAAAATAAAACGTTGGCATAGCTTTGGTTGTATAGAGGGGTGCTATGCGGCTGACCTTACTGATTTACTGATTTATTGCTTTAAGGTACGTAAAATATATGTTTTTAATAAAATTTCATAAAATTTTAGTAAAAGTTATTTTAAAACTTGATAGTTATAAAATTTATAAACAAAAAGTATTAACAGTTAATAATAAATTCTTTGTTCAAAGATAATGATTGATTTATTATAGAAGTTTTAAGAAACTTTGAAATAATTTTAGTTATATTTGAATGAGGAATATAAATGTACGTGTTTAATTAAAACATAAAATGTTTTAATAAATTATACGTTATATGTGTAAGTGAGTGTGTGTGTGTGTGTGTGTGTAAGTAAATCTGTGTGTGTGTGTGTAAGTAAATCTGTGTGTGAGTGTAAGTAAATCTGTGTGTGTAAGTAAATCTGTGTGTGTAAGTAAATCTGTGTGTGTAAGTAAATCTGTGTGTGAGTGTAAGTAAATCTGTGTGAGTGTAAGTAAATCTGTGTGTGAGTGTAAGTAAATCTGTGTGAGTGTAAGTAATCTGTGATGTGTAAGTAAATCTGTGTGTGAGTGTAAGTAAATCTGTGTGTGTGTGTGTAAGTGTAAATGTAAGTGTCTATGGGTAAATGTAAGTGTCATAGTGAATGTGTGTATAAGTGTCATAGTGAATGTGTGTATAAGTGTAAGTGTGTGTGTGTGTGTGTGTGTGTGTGTGTGACCGCGTGTGTATAAGTGTAAATGTAAGTGTCTATGGGTAAATGTAAGTGTCATAGTGAATGTGTTTATAAGTGTCATAGTGAATGTGTATAAGTGTAAGTGTTTGTGTGTGTGTTGGGTGTGTGTGTGTAGTTGTGCGTGTGGTGTGTGTGTGCTGTGTTGTGTATGTGTTTCTAGAATAATAATAACAAATGCATGAAGTAAATAACACTAAGTATAATAATAATAAAAAAAATAATAAAATAATAAAAATAATAATAAAAATAAATAAAAATAATAATAAAATAAATAAAAAGTATTAAAACAAAATAAAAAACATAATGTTAATAAATATATGAGTTAAAGCAGTAAAACATATGAGTTAAAGCAGTAAAACATATGAGTTAAAGCAGTAAAAATACATGAGTTAAAGCATTTGTTAACTGACGTTATTAAAGCAGCAAGCAGTAAAACAAAAGACCTACTAATCCCTCTGTTGTTAGGCCACCACCTCTATTGATTTTACTGATTTACTGCTTTAAGGGTAAATGTAATGTAATAAATATATGAGTTAAAGCAGTACAAACATATGAGTAAAGCAGTAAAACATGAGTTTAAAGACAGTAAAACATGAGTTAAAGCAGTAAAGCAGTAAAACAAAAAGCATACTAATCCTTGTTGCTATGTAACACCTCTATTGATTTATTGATTTACTGCTTTAAGGTATGTAATTTTAATAAATATGTGAGTTAAAGCAGTAAAACATATGAGTTAAAGCAGTAAAACATGAGTTAAAGCAGTAAAACAGTAAAACAAAAGCATACTAACCCCTTGTTGCTATGTAACACCTCTATTGATTTACTGATTTAACTGCTTTAAGGTATTAATTTTAAAAATATATGAGTTAAAGCAGTAAAACATATGAGTTAAAGCAGTAAAACATGAGTTAAAGCAGTAAAGCAGTAAAACAAAAGCATACTAACCCCTTGTTGCTATGTAACACCTCTATTGATTTACTGATTTACTGCTTTAAGGTATGTAATTTTAAGTAAAACATATGAGTTAAAGCAGTAAAAACATATGAGTGTTAAAGGCAGTTAAAACATGAGTTAAACCAGTAAAGCAGTAAAACAAAAAGCATACTAATCCTTAGTGTTAGGTAAACACCTCTATTATTTACTGAACTTACTGCTTATAGTATGTAATGTTAATGTTTTAATAAAATTTCGTACAATTGTAGAAAAATAAAATGTTTATTATATATCAAGCACTCTGGTTTTTTTCTTCTTACATACCCAATTTTTAAAAAATTTATAATAAAAAGTATTAAGTAAAATATAAAAGCTTATGTCTGTAATGAGTTACAGGTTTAGGTTCGCGAAAATGTTTTTAAAAAAAATGTTTAAGTATGAAAAAAAAATAAAAGACTCATAATATATATATATATATATATATATATATATATATATATATATATATATATTTATAATATATATATATATATATATATATATATGATGATATATATATATATATATATATATATATAATATATATTTATATATACTATATTAATATATATATATATTCATTCGGGCGGGAATATTGCCGCCTGCGGGCGCCCGCGGCGGAGCGGGTACGCGGGGATTATGCGCCTTTAATCGGGCCACAACGCAGCGGCCGGTTACGCGGAAAATATGTGCGCCTGCGGGCGCACGCGGCGGGCGGGGACGCGGCGGCGGGGACGCGGCGGACGCACCGCGGGTGGGGTGCGGGGGTGGCTGTCTTTGCGCGGAGGCGCAGCGAGCTGCGCCCTGGTGGGTAGCTTATGAACTAGGGAAGACATCAATATTAGCTTCTGTTCTATGATGTAGGGTAGAAAAGGTTAGAAAAGGTTAGAAAATGCTAACTCATAGGAGGGGAAAACATCCTAGGCAAACTTATAATATACACCAATCGCAAGTGTCTATGGGTAAGTGTTAAGTGCCTGATGGGTGACTGTAAGGTCTTTATGGTAATGTAAGTGTCTATGGACGAAGTGATAAGTGTGTATAAGATGTTAATAGTGTGTATAATTCGTTCAATAGTGAATGGGTGATAAAGGCTGTCATAGTGTATGTTGTATAGGACATAGTGTGTATTAATGTTAGAAAAAGACTAACTCATAGTAGAGCATCCTAGCAACTTGTAATATACATCTCAATCGATTCCTCATACCTTAAACCTAGGGGTAGACACCTATTAGGGCCATCTAGGCTCAGGGAGGCTAAGAAAAGGCTTGAAAAAAGTGCCACTCAGTTGGCACTATGTGGGACTCACTTGGCACTCATATATATATACTCACTTGCACTCATTGCACTCACTTGGCACTCAGTTGGCACTATGTCACTCACCTGGCACTCACCCGGCACTCATAGAATAATCATAGAACACTAATAGAACATCACTAGATACATACGTTCAAGATAGGAACGAAATATGTGACGGGTGGGGACACGAGTGGCCAAAATAGCGTGCGCCAAAATTGACCCATGGTATATGGCAAGGTAAGGCCGAAATATATCATGGTCAAACAAGGTTAAGACATCGAAAAAGGGTTAAGGTCCCTAAAGGAAGGACAAAAAATTACCGTGGGTCAAATTGACCCATGGTATCTGTCAAGCTTTGGACGAAAAGGTCAATGACAAAAAAGGTAAAGACATCAAAAAAAAAGGGCTAAGCCCATAAAGGGTGCCCAAAAATTAGGGTGGGCCAAAATTGACCCATGGAAGAGACCAAAGGGTTGGTAGTGTGTTTTGTACGTGTGTATAAGTGGTAAATGTAAGTGCAAGTATCTATGGGTGAAGTGTAAGTGTCATATGGAACTTTAGAAAACGGATTATCTTTGTCGTGTGTGTGTGTGTGTGTTGTAGGTGTGTGTGTGTGTGTGTGTGTGTGTGTGTGTGTGGTAGGTGTTCAAGTTAGGATAGATCCATACATGCGTTCAAGTTAGGAACGAAATATGTGACGGGTGGGACGCGAGTGGCCAAAAATTGGCGTACGGTCCAAATTGACTAATGGTATATGAGCAATGGCAAGGCCGATAATATCCATGGTCAAACAAGGTTAAGACATCAAAAAAGGGCTAAGCCCCTAAAGGAAGGACAAAAAATTACCGTGGGCCAAAATTGACCCATGGAAGACCAAAGGGTTCGGTCGAAAAAATTAGGGTGGGGTTTAACGTACAACGGTTGCTGTCCGCAACCGTTTGGCGCAACCTTCTTCGAAGGGTTGCAAAAATTAGGGTTGCCGAAAATAGGGCCAAAAATTAAGATGCCAAAAAAGTCAAGCCCAAAAAGGGTTAAGGCGCAAAAAATTTGTCTTGCCCAAAAAGGTCAATTCCAAAAAAGGCCAAAAAGGTCGCGGTCAAAAAAGGTCAAGGCCCAAAAAGGTCACGACCAAAAAAGGTCAAGGGCAGGTAAAAATTTGGGGCCCAAAAAAGGTCAAGGTCAGGTAAAAATTTGGTCCCAAAAAAGGTCAAGGTCAGGTGGTTTAAATCAAGGCCAAAATTTACCTCCGGAATCCCTCTCCTACTACTGTTGTCGCTCTAAACCAATTATCAGCCTATATTATATACTACTCATATATATATTATATATATATATATTATATCTATATATATATATATATATATTCTATATATATATATTATATATAATATATATTATATAATAATATATATATATACTAATATATTATATATATAATGTATGTGTTGTGGTGTGTGTGCGTGTGTGTGTGTGTGTGTGTGTGTGTGTGTGTGTGTGTGTGTGTGTGTGTAGGTGTGTGTGTGTGTGTGTGTGTGTGTGTGTGTGTGTGTGTGTGTGTGTGTGTGTGGAGTGTGTGTGTTGTGTTGATGGGTGTGTGTGTGTGTGTGTAGGTGTGTGTGCAGGTGTGTAGTTGTGCCGTGTGTATGTGTGTGTGTGTGTGCCTGTGTGTGTTGTGTGTGTGTGTGTGTGTGTGTGTTGTGTGCTCCCGCCGTGCGTTAGTGTAATAATAATAATAATAATAATAATAATAATAATAATAATAATAATAATAATAATAATAATAATAATAATAATAATAATAATAATAATAATAATAATAATAATAATAATAATAATAATAATAATAATAATAAAATAGGAAATAAACCTTTTGAATTTAATTTTTTTCTTTGTACTTGTACTAGTTCCAATTTGCTTCCATAACCTTTCAATAGGTATATTGACATCAAATGGCATTAATTGGCATAATACCAGAAGATTTACTTTACGTCACTTGAGGGATCTTGGAATGGGAAAGTCAAAAATTGTGTTATCAGTTCAACGTGAAGCTAACGAACTAGCGAAACTTATGAAGAAACAAACGGGAATAGTAGCTCCTGTTCCTCATGAAATATCAACGGCCATTATAAACATCCTATGGCAAATGATAGCAGGTAAATCTATTATTACAAAGATTCCGACAAAATATATGCGGGAATGTAGCAGGTTTTATATTCATACATATTGTATTTGCAGTTTTCCCCAGAGATGAATCTGAAAAGTGACTTATTGTGTATATTTACTTCTTTGACTTTATCAAATTTAGATGTTCCAATTTGGGATGAATTCCTTCAATCCTGTAACAAAAAGACCTGGAGTTTCATACGTCTTTCAAAACTCTCTCTCAAAATAAACAAATAATATTTCCTAGGCTATCTTTAAAGTAGCAATACTTTCATTATGATTAAACTTCTTAAAAACAGCTTTACTTCTCCTTCCCTTTCAGCATTTTATCTTCCGCCATTAAAATGTAACTAACTTCTTCAAAATAGTTTTTCCTAGTTTTGCCCTCATAATCATCTCCTCTCTCAAAGGTTCATTGTACTATCTTCTCACGTTTGTTTTAATTTATATTATTGTCTAATTTAAAGGAAATGTTTTATG
>JABUQX010007678.1:0-20000 GCA_015478945.1 Trachelipus rathkii | reverse complement strand
AAATAAAAAAAATAACAAATGGTTTATATTACAAATAGATGATCAACTCTTGTGATGGAGTTTATCGATTTGGAAGAAATTAGATTTATTTAAAGTTAATTTTATTGAATAGAAACATCCGTCAATTCACGCGGGTCTACCACTCCGCCATCTTGTTTGTTTACATTTTTCGTAAGAACGTGCTTACTTCGGTAAGCAAGGGAAATAGCAACCTTACAGAATTAAGGAAATTCCTTATGTTTGGTGAGGATTTAGTTCGATTTTGCGCTGTTTGACAAAAACGAACGCAAACTCGAGCATTTCTTACGTTTCGTTAGTACAAATGCAAAATCGAAAAGGGCTTTAGTTGGACAACTTTCTCTTAAATAGCAAAATAATTTCAGCATCTTTAGTTAACTCAGCGTTTGTGTCATGATTCGGATCGGTTTCTGCATCGCTTGATGACCTTGATAACTGAGCTGCCTCTGTCACCTTTCGTTTTCTCGTTTCTTCCATCGTTCAGATTCTCTCATGGATTTCATTGTTTTTCTTTCTATGCTCCATTTTCGCTAAATTTATATCAACCTCACCCATGACATACCTCCGTTCCCACGTTTGTTCCATCAAGAAATGTTTATCTTATCCGATTTTTTTAAATTTAAGGAATCATGGTAAGCAATATTAAATACGAGTTTGTTTGACTTCACAATGTCATCCTTTCTCGTAAGGCGGGGAGAAGTTTTGCAATAATATTTAATTTCTCTACTTTCCAATAATGAATTCATCTTTTGAATACTGTTTCTCTCCTCAGAAATTGGAATTCATTCCTTGTTCCAAATCTCACAGATTTCCTGTACAAAGACTTTTACGACATCAGTGTGATAATGAAAATAAATTTTCTCAAGATTTCAAGACCCATTGTTAATACTCTGCCATCAACCACATCACGTGGCTCACTAATAAATTACAGCGTTAGAGTGCGTTTTAGACATTTATATCCGTGTTACATGTAAAGAGAAACGTGCAATATTTCAGATATATCTGTCAATATATCAGATGTATTTATTTATAAGTAAAAAAAATAATAGTTTCAAATTTTTATGATCAAATTTAAACCCTGATGAGGCAATCCTAAATGTAATCCAATTCGTTTGTTACTTTCTGTGAGTCGTATGTTCATCTAAAGGAGCAATTAAATTCATGAGCAGCAACAATTTATAAAAGTAGATAGTTTTGTATATAGGAAAAAATATTTATTTTTTTAAATTTTATAGATTTTAAAAGAAAAATATTTGTTTTAAAAATCTCTCTCTCTCTCTCTTGTATATATATATATATATATATATATATATATATATATATATATATATATATATATATATATATATATATATATATATCTCTCTCTCTATATATATATATATATATATATATATATATATATATATATATATATATATCTCGAACACATACTAGCAAAATTTTTTTTTTTTTTTTTTTTTTTTTTTTTGAAAATATATAGGGATAATATTTATCTTGATATACCACATAGATTGAAATCCTAAATACTTTGTGAAACATTAAAATCAACTTAAAATTTAAACTAAAATAGCTATATAAACCATGTTATAATTTTCCCAGAAAGATATTGACGAACATATCGCAACATTGAACAAAAACGATCCAAGGGATTTCATTGACGATTATTTGATTGAAATGGAGAAGCAAAAAGGAGATCCAGATTCAACGATGTCAAGTAAGATTCAAAATCTCAGTGGACCTACTTTTTAATTAATGCAATAAAAATTTCCCACATATGACTGATATTTACTGGTCTTTTAGATTTGGTTAATCATTTCACCCATAGAATAGAGTTTTATAATCTAATATAAAATAAATTAAAATGAGATAGCAGTTTCCTTTAATAGAATTTTAAATTACATTATTGTGCAGTTTCCCTGGTAGAACTCTTGGTGATTTAGTTAAAGTAACATATCTTTTATCACAATTTTTAATTTCAAATATGTCTAGATTTCTAATAAGCTAGTTTTGTCTTAATTTATATGGTTACTTGTTTTTTATTAGTGAAAAAAGCCGCTTATGGGTTAATCGTGCAACTTTCTTTTAAATGACAAACTTACGAATGTGTGTGATCATCAGAGTAGTCGTTCAGACAGAGCTTCTGTCAGGGTTGTGAAATTGGACCCAGAATCGGAACACGGAATCTCCTCAGAATCTGTTAATTTTGATGGATCGGAATAGGAATCGGTGTCGTGTTTGAAAATTCTTTTTTTTCCTCAACAGAAGCAAAATGGTATCCTATTCCAAAAAACATAGAATCCATTGATGGTCTTACAAACATCTAAACAAGTTCATGAATTTAAAAATTGCTGTAAAATTTTTCTTTTTCTGTTATAGGAAGAGATTTGTTGTTAACTATAGCAGATCTGTTTGCAGCAGGATTAGCATCTACAAATATAATTCTTCACTGGTCTATATTCCATTTAGCAAAATACCCTGACATACAAAAGGATCTTCAAAATCAAATCGAGAGTGTTTTACCAAATGGAATTAGCCCCACTTGGGAGGATAAGTCAAGGTATTAAACTGATTTATTAACAATTTTGTAAATGAGCTTTTGAGAAGCTCATATTAAAGAATTTCTTAAACTTTATTACAATAGGTCATACGCATGTATGAATTATATATATATATATATATATATATTATATATCACTTATATATATATATTATTATTATATATATTAATATATATGTATATATATATATATATAATATATTACTTAATCTATATATATATATATTATATATAAGCTTCATGTTATTTGAAGCATAATTATGAATATATTATATATATATATATATATATTATATATATATATATATATATATATTTATTTCTTTATTTATAAGATCGATATATAAATATCTATATCTAAATCTATATATATATATTACCCACTTTAATATAATATATTATATATGATATAATATATCAGGCGCGGTTTTACGGGGAAGCACAGGAGGCCGGGGACCTCCTCTAATAATAGAAATAAAAAGCAATAATGTAATAAATAATAATTTCATAATTATACCTACTTATTATTTAATTACTATCAATAAGTACTGATCAATTTATGTGATAGTACCATTAAATAATGTTAATTTTTAACTAGAAGAGCATTGAATAATTGAAATTGCTTCTTGCTTTATTTTTCAAAAGGTATTCAATTGATTTTCAAAATTAGAGATCCTTCCGCTTCTATGTTGCACATCTTAACATCGTTTTACACTTTCAACCACTGGGTATTGTTACACTGGTATTTGTTTTAACTTACCCTAAAAACATAGTTTTGGCTATCTTGAAGACTTTCAACAAAAGCCTTCCTTTGTCAACATATCCGTACATTAAAAATCTCCTCAATAAATATATTATAGGCACTTACTTATTTTGCAATTAAATTATATAAAGTGAAAAATGAAAATAAAAATGAGAAAAAACTAATTATTTTTTTTTAAAATTTATAAAAAAAAATAAACTTTAATTATTATATAATTATTGTATATATATATATATACTATATATTATATATAATATTAATATATTATATATATATAATATTATATAATATATATAAATATATATATACATATATATATTAATATTAAATATATTAAAATATATATATTATATATATAAATAATATATTATCGAATATTAATATATAAAATATTTATAATCGTGAATATTAATGTATATTTATATATTGCTTTTACTTATAAATATATCATATATATATATATATTTATATATTATATAGATATTTAGAAAGAGAGAGAGTGAGAGAGAGTAAGAGAGTAAGATAGGAATTGAGAGAGAAAGGAAAGTAAGAGATGATGAATAGAATAGAGTAAAGATAGAATATATATGAAGTATAGATAGATAGATTAGATAGATATAGATAGATGTTTAACATGTAACTTAAAAATTATTTTAACTATATTGAGTACATGAGTATACTTGACCAATAGGTGTAAGATAAGTCTGTGAAAGGGATATAATAATAAGATCCAGATTTGGTGCTGAGGATCTCAATTGCGGATGGGTCTAAACGTGCTAAAGTTCGAGCACTAGTATAAAGATTATTAGGTGATTTAAGAGGCTCTTATTCTTATATTGTGAATTACATCTCACTTTAGTCAACCAGTCTAGTATGATTTACAACTATTTTAAACTTGGCTAAGGTATGAATAGCCATCCTTACCTACTCATGTAATGAACTGTTTTGTCAATTAACATTTAAAGATATGCATACGTGGTTTTTCGTGAACCTATGCCTTGAATATTTATGGAAAAACACGTTATTGAGCCAATTATAAAACTGTTATTGTCACAATGGTATAATATTATATTTTATCATTTTTTGATTGTTGATAGATTTACCCGTGCCTACAGTATGCAGGATTTAAAAGTAGGATAGTAAATTTGATACTCTTTGAACAAAGGTGATTAAGTTATTGATCCACATGGAAGACGGACAAGGCTTTTAACTGGTATAGAACTTAATGATATATTATACTATATTAATATATATATAATATATAAATATATATATATATATATTATATATAATTATATATATATATTATATAGATATATATATAAATAAATATATAAATATATATATATATATATATATAGTATAAATATATATATATATATATTATATATATAGTATTATTATAGTAATATATTATATATATGTAATATAATAATATATAGAAAACTTCTCGGTTTTATATAAATTATTGTAAGGGTTGGATATATTGCTACTATGGGTTACTAGGAGGTTATCTTTGATTATTTATACTGTTATTGTTAATTTAATATAATCAATTTTAATTTACAAGTTACAGGTTTAATCAGTGTGTTTTCAAGGTCTTATAGTGTTACTTAATATTTTCAAAAGATTTATAGTAGTTGTAAATAATATGTATCGTAATCATATATTGAAGCGTGATCCTGTATTATGATTAAACTCATGGTTTGTTTTATTTTGTTTAGTTTTACAAGATTGAAATTAATATGTCCCTGTTATTTTTTGTTATTAAGTACTATTATATTGAAAATTTAATATTATATTAGTGAATATATGGATAGATAAGATAAGTTTAAAAGCTGTATTGTTATAAAATTATATATTTATTAAAGTTACTTTTAACTTAATTTAATGGCTTGACTTTACAGTCAAGAATATAGTAAAATATGTCTATAGTTATATATAATCTAAGAATAACTATAATTAACGTAAAAATCTTTTAATTAATATTATTTATATATATTACTCCCGCGTATTGAATAAATAAGCAGTAACATAATAGAGGATAGACGCTCTTTACACTAGTAATATTTTAATATATTTAATTATATATTAATATATATTAATATTATATATATATAATATATATATAATATTAATTAATATATATATATTTATTATTATTATATATATATATATTATATTATATTAATATTATAAATAAATATATTATTTATTATTATATTTAATATAATATAGTAATATATTATTTAATAATATAAATTATATTATTATATATATTAATATATATTATAATTATATATATAATATATATAATATATATATATATATATATATATTATTATTAATATTATATATATATATTAATTGAAAGTGCCTTTATATACCTTACAATGTTTTTACTGATAGTTTATCACGAGCCGTACTCTGAAGATATTAATAATAAATTATAATATTAATATATTAATATATATAATATATTATATAATAAATATACTTATATTATATTATTAATATATATATAATATTATTATATTAATATAATATTATATATTCATATATATATATATATATATAATATATTTAATAATATATAATATATATATATAATATAGTATATATATTTAAATATAAATATATATTAATAATATTAATCGTAAATTTTGTCATTACAATAGACAAATACAAATCATGCTCTCAAAGTTTAAAACATAACATATTGCGAATGAAGATAAATATATAACATTTTTCTCCAATAACTAACTATCAACATATCACCCAACGCCCATACTATGTCGGCTTCTGACCACTAATGAATAATATTATAAAAAGCTGTAAATTTTTTCTTAATAATATGTGAATCAATAATCATTATACTTGATAACTGAAATAAATGATTGTTATAAAAAATTTAGAAAACACGTTAATCATATCACATAATTTGATATGTGTGATCAAACCCTGTGTAGAATAAAATACTATATAATAATATAATTATATACAATATATTTATAATAAACTATTTTTAATAAAGCCCCTCCCATTTTTTTCCTAAAATATTTTAAATACCATAAATATTTTAAAATACATACTAAGCAAAGAAGAAAATCCATATGATTATATCCATTCCATTGACGATGTACTCCATCACCTAAAAACCAAAATTAAAACTTTACCCTTTAAAGGATAAGTTACTATATATATATATAATTATATATTTATATATATATATATATATTTAATATTAATTATATAATATATATATTATAATATATATATATATATATATACTTTATTTATATAATATATATTAATATATAATATATATATATATTAATATATTATATTATATATATATAATATATTAATATGATATGCATATATATATACTATCACAAAATTGTAGAATAACATTCTAGCTACGGCCTATAATCTAGAATATAATATAATAATTATATCATTTCAAGTTGAGTGACGAGATAATCATAACTATTAATTGTGAGGCTAATATAATTCTAAATAAACTACTTTCTTATCACTGAATACATATTATATTATATTATAAAAGTGTCTAAAGGGTGTTCAAAGATGGTTTGATGATATAAGTGGTTAAAAGGAAAAAGAGGCGTGATTAATTGTTTATTGGTAACTCCAGGCATTTTAATATATTCATATTATATATAATAAATAATAAATATGATATAGAAAATAGATAGATTAAAGAATGTAGATAGTATTAAGTTGTAAGTAACATGAAATAGATATGTACTAGATTGAAACTCAGAATATTAGCACTAGATAAGATAAAATTTCTTGAATTATATTGATATTTACGGAATGTATTCTCAGAAAAAAATAGAATTAGTAGTTGAGAGATGAAGTTGATTTATTATAACTGAAAATATGTATATTATTTCAGTGGGGTTAATGAGAGCTAAACGTGTGATGAGTGATTTAATAGTTCTCTGAATGATGCCTAGAGGTCAAAAGAGTATAAGAGCAAGTACTTTCACCATATTTCTTCGTGAATTGCTATAATATTATGCTATATCATATATTTTGGGGCGTCATCTATATTGTATTCCATATATACATAGTGTGTACACTTGAGAGTAGTGATATAAAAAGGTACGATCAAGGATATTAACGCAAACAAAGATTATTTTAGTATAAGCTCGGAGGATCGTTTTTTTATAATTCGAATAAAGCTCATAATGTTGAAAACCTTTTTAACGTTACTTTTAGACTCATTATATTGTGATATTTAGTTATAAAGAAAAAATGAGTGTGTTCTATAACCATTTAGAGAGTGGTTCAGAAGAGACCTATCACTTGTGCTTAAAAAATCAGCATCTTGTATTGATCAAGAAATATTATTGATCTAAGAAGTCCATCAATAACTGTTACTCACCCTCCTTTGCCTTACTAAGATTTGCCGTTAGTGAGAGTAAAAGGACTCTCTTAATTTTGTGATTTTTTTACCAATTTATAATATATAAATATAGACGAAAAAAAAGAAGTAAAAATTTAAGTTAAATTTGAGATTATACTTATAATAATAGAGGTTGGCATTTAATGTATATCGTATTACATATTATTTATATACACAAACCTTTCATAAATGCTTTATTTCATAATCTTTCTTCAATAATATTTGTAACGTTCGCTGTAAAGTTAAAGTAATATCAAAGTATAAATAATAATTGAATTTTATATAAATAACCATTATTTTATTATATAATACTGTTTTCAAACTGGTATATTTGAATTTCTAATACTAATATATATGATGCCTTCCCTAGTTAATAGGGCCGCCGTTCTCTTGTTTGAGTACGATTAACTTGTTAGAGTACCTATGATTTTTTACGCAATTTTCTGTTTTTCATATTTAATAAAAGTGTGGTATGAAATATATTCCGATAGAATTATTTATCTCATTTATCCTTCACGGAACAATTCTTTTTCCATACTTTTTTTTTTAAATGCTTCGGTATTCATTACTACCTAAAAAGGATTAAATACTAATTCACGTACATACCGGTAAATTGAGATACGTCAGAGTCATTGTCTCACTGATTTTGGGGAAATGGATATATAAACTTACCTCTACCTTCTCTTAATTATTTAACTATAAATGTAGAATTTGGTTATTTACTTAATTAAAGTGTTATACACTAACAATATATTAATGCACATTAAATGCTTAGAATTTTTCTATAATAATATATTAATAACTCGATTTATCACGCTACTATTATGCGTTTGTGATCAACTGTATAGTTTCTATTTGTCAATTAATATAATACTAAAATTTGAAAATAGAATTATATGTTTTGATTTTAGTAAGGTATTTGTAAAAACGATACCAAACAAGCTAATATAAGAATTCTCCACCAATATAACATATTGTATTAATGTGACCTCATTTTATAGTCTATACACTTTCGTGTGACCAATTATGAATAATAATACATATTCCATATTTTACACTTATTTCTTCTCAAGTTCAGAGATGAACCTGAGAAGCTTACTTATTCTATATAATTCATTTCAAAACAATAGAAAAAAGTATTGTATACAATATTAGAAATAAATTTTAATATATTTGTACATAAAATACAGTTTATGTATACATTATAAATAAAACATTAAAGATTAATAGACCTCTCAATAATAAAATTGATTTTGAATTAAGAAAAAAATTAAATTTGATATTTAACACTATTTAGAAGAAATATGAATAAATATTCAATGCATTTCCTATTCTTTTACATAAAAAGTGAATATTTCTTTAGTCATCTAACTGTCACTCACGTGAAAGTGACCGTTTTTATACACGCATATTTCACTTTAATGTGGTTCACTCACACCTTTTACGTACAAATTTTATTAAAATAATATTAATAATATTTATTATAACATTAAACTCTTTATAAACATTATCTTTATATTCATACTTGCACATATAAAGAGAATAAAGCTTTTATTATCATTCTATTTCACGGTAAAAATTTTAACGATATATCACTATGTTTTTAATACAATATTAAATAAGTTTTCCATACTCCGTTCTCAAGTATGTTAGGGTAAATAATAGGATGTGTAGAATTTAATGGTGAGGGCGCTCACCCTGCTAATTTCATTCTTCTATTATTCTTCAAACTCCAATGATAAGATCATTTATCTCATAGATCATTTATATTTAATATATTTACTAAAAAATGCTGAGAATATTCCTTAACATAGATAAATTACTTTAATATATAAATTATTCTTATGTATCACAATCAAAACTCAAAAAACAAATCATTCACTATATTTTATATTTATTACATGACATATAATATTATTTAATGAGTGACAATGGTTATCCTAAATATATATTATTAACTTACTATTATTACTTTATATAAACATACAATTAATGATATTAAACAAAATAAAATAACTTCAAATAATAATTACCTTTTTGTAAGATAGCAAATAAGCCCATATTTGAGAGTTTAAGGCTTTCGCTGACAGGGCCTTATACTGCTAAGCTAGTAATGTGAATCTTTTAGCAGCCATAGCAAATATTTAAAACCTTTGTGAGTTTAGTCTTCAGTATAGAGTGCGAATTTAGAAATTTTTTTATTGTCTATATCTTGTACTATTCCCATACTGTAAAAGTATGGTATGCTTACATTATTGGTGAAGGATCATATATTTTTTATTCTGTGTTTTTATTATTTTTTTATTTTTATTGTTATTTTTTTTTTTATTTTATTTTAGGCTCGCTTGTTGTATCTATCACTCCACCATAATAAAAATTTTGAGTCGTACCTCTCACCGCGTGGGGTGAGGATAAAAGGTGAAAAAAACATTCGTAAGATTGCCTTGATAGTATACTTATATAATTAAAAATACATTTATGTGTTTAAATTTATTAGGCATGCAGCTAGGTATAGATATATTAATTGTTGTAGTAGAGGTATAATCCATTTTAACTTTCCTCCCATTTTCTTTCCTACACGCCATAGTGAGTATTTTAAAATTCGTATAACGAACTTTTATTCTCAGTTCTATTGATTTTTCAAATTTTTAAAGATAAAAGGTCTTAAGTTTGTAGTGGTCGTTATTTCTCACATATTTTTAAAAATAACATAAAAAAATAATGAAATAAAACAATATAGATATAATATTAATTATTTACTAAGTAATATATAATTAAATACATATATAATATAACTTTCATAGATGTTTGGTTTATAATAATCTTTTCTTATAATTAAGTTATATATAAATATTATAATTATTATGCACTATATTAACTTGCTCAAAGTGCAGTTCTAGCTTTATTACAATAGTAATAAATAAAGATTTTAAAAACCTTTTATTATATTACAATGTGGATATAATTATATTTATTAATAACATTTAAATATTATGGTACTAATAATTAATTTAGTTGTAATTGTTGCAAGTAAATTAGCTGAAATAGTACCAAATCTCAAAATTGTAAAACTATATAAATATATTATTAATATATAATAATTATATATATTATAATACATAGATAATTATATAATGATTACATAGTAAGTATTATATATATAAACAGATATATAAACACAATATATATATATAATATATTATATGTATATATTATATAATTGTTAGAAGACTTTATGAACAAGGAACTAGACAGATAATAGTACACTGTATTCAGAGGTGCATGTTCGTAATTGTGTTCGAATCCCTTGAAAATGTTTATTTAAGTTTAGTGAGCAAATAAACTCGTCTTTACACAATTAAAACATTGTTCGTATTTTATGTTTATACTAAGAGCGTGAGGCTTTCGATTACTATAACTAAACCATTTCCCCATACCCTACAATATTAAAGGATGCTATGATTTTGTTTACATGAATAGTGTTATGTGATGCTACATTTTTTAAGTACTTAAAAAAAATTAGATTTAAGTACTAAACTTTTGTATATTATGCATTTTTTTTTTGATAAAAAGGTTAGTGGTTTTTATAAATTTATTGTATTAAGGTTGGGATCAAAGGTAATGTTATATACCGAGATAACGTTTATAATATAAGAAAGATTTTATAATAGCAAATATGCCTATTTTCTTTATGCCTTATGATCTGATTGCCTTTCTTTAAATATTAGTTTCTAATGACCAATGAACTTATATGCTTAGATATTAATGTTAATTGTGTGCGTGATTGAATTGGGTTCTGTAGTTACATGTTTTAGTGGATTTAGGAGTGTCCCTGATGTTTTGTTTGTAGTCTCTAAATCTGTGTACGGTTTACAATTGTATATTGGTTGTTTTTAGATTAAAATGAACGTGTTCTTTTAGAATGAAATCACTGTGGATGTGTAGGCGCTCCGAAAATGTTCAGGCAATTTTGAAATGGGGTTCTAGTGTCGGAATGAACAACAAGGGAACTCTTATTTAGTCCCAACACCCTCCCCTATGGAAAGAGAATTATTGAATAGGTTTTGTTTATGTTTTTTATTAAAGTCTCAAAATGATATATTTATTATTTGATGTTTCAAAATAAAAGAGGAATGTGTTTGTGTTTCAAAATAACCCGTCGGGTCAGTAGTTCTTGAGAATGTAGGTAGGATTTAATGATAATTCTAAGTGTGATATTTCAGGATGGTAAATTTAAGAATACAAGGTGTTAACGGGAATTGTTGTGAGGGGCGTGGCTTTATTCACAAATTTCAGTTGAATTTGCTGTTTTAGCACTTAAGCAATTTAATTCGTTTGAGTGAATGTTTTGATAAGTAATATTTTGCGTTCTTGTGTAATTGTTAAAAGATTTTGAAGTGCAAGTGTTTATAGAAAAATGTAGTTGGGGTGTATAGAGAAATAATCGGCATGAAAGAAAGACAGAGCATAATTTATTGAAGAGCTTCTAAGGAAAAAGGATGATGTAGAAAAGACGCCCCATTTTGAGTTTTTTGATAGTCTGATTTTTGTGTATGTGTGGTTTGAAAGGAGAAAAAACTGAAAAAATGGTGAAAATAAAGAGAAAATTAATTTTAAGACAGAACACTGAAACAAAGATATCTAATATTTTATTATAAAAAGCACTCCAAAATCTTAATGAGATAGGACATGAATGGCTATAATTCTCCACAGGTTAAGTAAGTTGGATCATGCCAAAGGAAATATATTAGTTAATGGTGTAAGGCGATAGTTAAGGTTTTGTTTGATGGAGAGTTCCATGGTTAAATTTTATGTTTGGGGTGAGTATGGTTGATGAAGTTAAGTATGAGAGTGGTTTATGGGTTAAAAGGATGTGGAAAATAAAAAAATATTCATCAATATACTCAGAAATGTTACATGTGTATAGTGTATTGTAAGAGAGATTTAAAATGAAAGTGTGATTGTGAAGGTTGTTAGATGTAATGGAATAAGATCTGTTCCATTTCTCCCCGAGTTTCCACATGAATGAAATTTAGGATACTATAGAGGAGTATGGTAACATGTGGGCAACATGGGTAGAGCAGCCAGACATGCTAACCAGTCGTATAGCGTGAAGTTTCTGTGTTCTATTATAATGTAGGTTTTGTTGAAATTGGGGAAGAAATTTATAGGTGCAAGAGAGAAAGAAGTATTAATGTTGTGCTTTAGGGACAGGGGATAAGAGGTTTATTTTGATAGAGTATAGGGCGGGTGTTTCCCCGTTAAAAGTTATATATATACTAATTAAGAGAGAAAGAATGATAAAAGGAAGGACAAGAGTCCGACGTATTAAAGGAGAGTAAAAAGAAGGAAAGAGGAAGAGTTAGTCTGTCTAGCTTAGGTTAGTTAGTGTTCCGGAGGGTAAACAGATCGCGACAAACTTGAGAGTTGTTAAAGATTGATTAGACGGTGTTCATGTGTAGTGTCTGGTCGTTTTGGAATTAAATATATCAATCAAGTTGTTTTTTTGGATGTAAGAGTGAGAGTAATTATGTCAGATAGTTAAATAAGTGGTTTGAGGTTGGTTTTTTGGCCACCAGGAAGATTTAAATTATGCAGACGTCTTAACAGCAGAGTTTCGTGTTGGTATGATGATAGTCGCGTATTACCCCAGGGTTATTTTGTTTAAATGGATTTTTGGGATGGCCCCATAAGAATTGGTGGGAGAGGATTCAGTAGTGGGTGAGAGGGGCTACCTAGGGTTCTCACAATATTGTGCTAATAAATTTTAGGGCCCTTCCCTACCTTTGATATATTTATTAAGAATAGATTAATATATATATAAGTGTGTAGTGAAGATAAAGAAAGATTAATAATAATAATATGATATAATAATAATAAGATATATGTATTGAATTATGATCCTATAATTAATAGATACTTAGAATATTATTTAATTATATCATATAGACTTATACTATTAGAACTTGCAAGGCACTTCATCTAACCTTAGATACCTATACATGTTATTATAATTATGTTAGATCGACGATAGCCTACCCGATAAAACCTTTAATGAATAATAATTACTTATCATAGTATTAGATGGAATCGACTCGTAATGCTATATAAGTAAGTAAACCTAGAGCTACTAATATATACCTAGATTAGATATTAGACTGTCACCTCCTCATAATATATTAATATATATATATATTATTTATTTAAATAATTATAATATTATATATATAATATATATATATATAAATATTATTAATTATATTAATTTTAATAAATAATATAATATATATATATATATAATATTATATCTATAATTTATAATATTAATATATATATATATATTTATTTATATTATATATATATATTATTATAATATTATATATATATATATTATAATATTATATATATATATATAATATATAGAATAATAGTTATTATTTAAATATAATATTTTTTTAGGTATATATCGATTCATTCATTATAAATAATAAAGAGTGATAGATAAATAAATAAAACCCCTAACCTTTTTTTAAAGTAAAAAAGGAAAAACAAAATTTATTTCCGAATTATATCCAATGCTCATACCACACATTATAAAAATAAATTTAACAAATTCATAATGCATAGAAAAAAATATGTAAAGCTATAAAGATTCACAAATATTGAAGTTCCAAAGGAAAAAATTAGATTAAATTAGCTAGGTAAGTGATCAAACAATTTTCATTTGTAATACTTATGTGCTTTGATTTTATCCTTCAACTTTAATTCAACGTAATAAAGTCTGAGCATTTTGCACGTCTCAGTCACCAATCAATGTTAGGATGTAGTTTCAGTTTGCTCAATTTGGCTGCTTACCCCACCAATATCGATCAATTATCGATGACATCCTTAACGACTAGGCATCTTATCTCCATTGTTCACGTCAAACCTAACAGCTCCCATTTAGGGAAATAAATCCAATAGAGAATGCAGGGAAGTGTAATTTATTAGTGACATTCGAACTTTCCCAAGCTTCTGTAGACTGTCAAAGTTTTATCTATTTACCAATTTCTATTTTCGTAATTTTCGGCCTTAATTTGTTGACTAATGCGAGAAATACCGAAAATCACTAATACTGATATATATATTCAAGTCTTCACAAGCAGATCCAGTTCCAAAACAGTTAACTTCTTTCCAAAAGTGTCATCCTTCAGAGTTTTTCTGATATATAGGCAACAGAATGTTCCTTCTTTTAGTATTGCTCATCACTTAAACCTAGGGAACTGAGTCCTTGAGTTATGCTCAAAGCCATTCTCATATTCACTCCATTCTCTTCACAAAAGTTTTATCATATTTAAGTGACCTAATTTTATATGTATAAAAGGTATATATATAATATTATAAGGTTATAATGTATCATAGACTTCCAGCTGTTGATTTCTTGACGTTCTGAATTCTTCAGTTTTAAATGTTCCTGTGTTATTTTCATTTTTGCCCAACTCTTTCTGTAATAGATAAGTGCTTGTTGTATTGCTCTACTGTCAATAGTGGACAAAAGAAACAATACAGTATATTATTTGGTGAATCCTCTTGAAGTCCTAATTTATAGACATAACCTATTCACATATTCTCAAGTCCTCCACAAAGAGTTCTCTTAGTAACCATCTATCGTTATTATACATGTAATGCATCTAATATTACAAATCTCACAATTAAATGTTAAGAAAATTTCTTTATACCTAGAAGTAATTTCATTTTTACACGTACAATGTTATTGGTATTTTACGTAAATCACTTATATATGTTTCAATATATTTTATCTACTATTACCTCTAAATGTATCTCCACATTGAGAAAAAAAAAGACTTTCTCATATTCTCGTGGCAGAGAAACATAATATTTTTATCCAATACATATTCTGATATACTCATAAGAATATATATTTATTTATATATTTCTCAGAATTCAAATTTATAATTAAAATTTGATTCTCAATGAAATAAAATATCAAAAAGTATTTAATGTTTATATATATCTCAAATGAAAGTTTTCAAATCGTATCACACAACTTAACTTAAAAAATTATGCATCTCCAACCTAGTCTACAAATATTACATCCAGCCTGACATAAAATTTTACATCCAGCATGACATAAAATGTTACATCCAACCTGACATAAAAATATATTACCCAATTTTTCTAATTTAGAACCCAATAAATAAGTATAGGTCTCTTTATAAATCAGATCCCTTATTGCTCAGAATTGGTCAAATTATCGAAATTTTCCTGTTCCAATTAAATTAAATTAGATATATTACTGAAATTTTTATTTATATTTCAAGTTTTTTTGAGTCATTATTACGTGATACAAAAAATATGTTTGCGAGAGTAGATTTCTCAGACCAATATGTTTACCTCACAAAAAAAATTAAGGTTTTTCCAAAAATTGGGATGTGTGAACATAATAAATTCATAGATAACAGACACACAGTTTAAACGAAAACTACTACCGAAGACGACGTTTCAGAGGTCAGAAAAAGGCTATAGCGGTTTGCTATTTATATTAATCACCCATTCTAGTAATTTCCCCTTGCAAGCTAAGAATTTTCTGTACTGTTTGTCGGTACATATTCAGGAATTTTTTGAAAAACTACGTACTATATCATTATAATATGACCTCTTTTTTCTCTTTGACATGTGCGTGTTTCTCCCCTAACGCGTTTTACACCCTAACATCTTCCCTGACCTCCCCCCTTTTCTTTCTCTCCTCTCGTCCCTCCTCATTTCTCTCGTACCATACTTCTCTTCTCTACTCACATACCTACTTATTATCTCATCTCTCTCTCTCTACTATCTCCTCTCTCTCTCTCTCTCTCTCTTATCTTATTAATTACCCATTATTAAATAAATATATTATAAAATAATATATTTAATTTATTATATAATCATAATTATATAATAATATATATTATATATAATTATAATATTATATTATATAATTAATATATAATTAATTATTAGAATATATATATATAAAATAATATATAATATAATAATATTATAAATATATAATAATATATTTATAATATAAATATATAAAAATATAATATATTAATTAATAAATATTTATTATATATAAATATACATATATATATATATATATAATAATATATTCATATATATAAATATATTAATTATAGATATATATAATATATATATAATTCTAAGCGGCAATTAATTTTTTGTTTCTATTTTATAATTTATCATCGATATTGCTGATAATTGGTATAGTCCTCAGTTTGCTGGTTTATATCTAGATAATTATCTACCATTATAGTGTAGCTATATAAATTTATTTTACTATTTGTATAATTATTTATTATAGTTTAATTTATTATTTTTAATATCCTTTTTAGTTTTTATTATATTTGTTGTATTATTCTATATTTAAATAGAAAGAATAGTTCTTAACCACATATACTCTAATAGCTATATATTAAAAACCTAAGATGGAAAAAGAAAGTAGAAGCTTTTATAATCTGAATACCTCATGAGCAACCACTGTGTTCTTTTGCATTCTAATACGACTAGAGAATATTAGGTAGGAAAAAAAATGATGTGTTTTATGGAAAACATGTTCACCAAAGGAAATGACATTATCCTTACTTTTTTTTAAGCTGTAATATATATAGTTAATTTTATTATTTACTCACCACAAAATATAGTGATACGTATCGTGTCTCCTGTACTTATTCAGTTCTTTATTTAATATATTAGGTAACGCTACTATGATGTTATATAAGTGAAGGTATAGAATTTTGTATTGATATAATTACTGTTAGATTATTTACTACCACTACACTTATATATAATAAATAGAGTATATTGTAGTTTTACTTAATGGTTTGTTGATCCTCATGAATGGAAAACAATTTTTGAATATAAAGTTGTAAATAATATTATTCAATAATACTTCAAAGATAAAATATAGTTGAGTGATTCCGTACACTACAATATTCATTCAATTTTAACACATGTTGTTTTAGTAGTATATTATTTATTAAACTGGATATATAATATATATTAGAATTTTTGTATTTATAGTATAATATTAAATAAAAAAGAGTATCAATATGCAACGCTCTTATAAGAAAGTATGATCAAAATAGAATAGCTTAAATTTTATAATCTTTAATTCTTACAGATAATCCTAGAAATGTTAGAACCTCAAGCCTTATATTCTAAACCCGAAATTATTATTAGATTAATAATTTAAAAAAAAACTAATTAAAAACTGACAAACTCTCTAACTTAGTAGTAGTGTGTTTTTTGGTACTGTGCAAGAGTGAATTGTAGGAGTTGGAAATTGTAATGATAATTAATATACATCTCTTATGATGAGAAAATAAGTAGGTTTATATCTAATTTTAAAGCTCAAAATGAATATTCCCCATTATAATATTTGCTATCTTTTTTTTACCCCCAAGTTTGCTTTCAAGAAATTATACATTTGTTTCCATAAAGTGAATAAATTTATATTTCTTTAGCGTTTAAAAGATATTATAATGAATAGAAGAATTAAGGTTTTATATATATATTCTTAATTCCCAAGTGATTGGTTTTATGTACAATATCCCTATATATATTTTTCTGAAATCCATGGATTTGAGTAATCTAAGGTAAGTAGGGTCTATTTTATCATTATTATTAAGTTAAATATATAATATATATAATATATTAATATATATATATAATATTATATATATTATATATATATATTATTCTATAGAGGGCCAATATACTATATATACTGACCAATAATGTTTATTACTGACGCTAAGTAAGGTACGGAAAAAATCTTTTAAACATTGATTAAAAGTAGACTTTTATATTTCCTCAAATAATTTTATCAATTTCTGATCATAAATGAACTTGCATAAGATGTATCTTATTTTTTGTATATAATATTATATGAACATAAAACTCCTTATCACCATTGGTTTTTGCTTATTAGTTTTTCCCTATTTACCAAAAACTGTTTTTTCGTTTTTATTTTTTTGTATAGTATATATATATAATTGAGAAGTATGAAACCGCTTATCTCAAGTTAAACTATAGTAGTGGATTATTTCAAGTAAATTAACTCCTGTTTGTATTGCCATCCTTGTTATTTATATTCAAGATATGTTCTCTCTCATATATTGTCCTTCTTTTTAATAAACTAGATTATTCCTCCTCTTTTATATCTCGTTTCTAAATCTATCCATAGTTAGTATTTTCTGGGTAATGAAGTTTATGAAAAAAGTTCTTTAGTGGTTTTCCAAGATGTGTTTATTTTTCTAGAAATGTATTTGTATTTATGTGGAGCAATCTCATAAAAAGAGTCACTGTGTTCAAAATTTGTGTTGAGATTTATCACACAAAACCAATCAATCCTACGATTAAGTGTCTTAATACACGTTGGCATTGAGGCTCACAACAATTAAAAAAGTCTCACATATATAAAGAGATAAAAAGATTGATAGATGAATAGTATAATATGGGAAAATAAATTAATATTTTTCCCTATTCAAAATGGGGTTGTTATCGAAAATTTAGGGAAAAAAAAAAAAACTGTTCAGTTGTTTTTAATTTATGAAAATGTAAATATTTTAATTAATAAGGGCTTACTTTGATCCTCAAAAATGTAAGAATTAAATAATAAGAAATAACTGCCTCGAGTCCATTAAAAGTGACAGGTTGCCTAGAAAAGATCAGAAACGCAATCACAATTAAAGCATAATGGTGGAAAATATTATTTCTCTTGGTTTCAGACGGGCTCGAGAATAAGGAATTTCACTCTCATTTACTGTTCTGTTATTGAACTATTATGGCTTCAACTTCGATATATATACTAAGCAGGTTATATATTATATATACCAGTTCCCTTTCTCGATTTCAATGTGATGAAAGAACGTGCTTAACAATTATATGCCTTCAAGGTTTACTGTTTTAAGAGAATAATATATTTATTTATTATATTGATTAATTTAAATATTTTGCTATATATACGTCACTATAGATATCAATATTTATCCGGATGTAAATAAAATGCCATCAAATAAACAAGTAGTTATAACGTGGTTGTTATTTTTCCCAATCTTGCCGTTTTATAGTAAAATTAATAGATTGTGATCAGTTTGATTGTATGTCCATAATATACTTAAACATCTTAGGTACTCAAGGAGGTTATATGTTTGAATATTTTG
>JABUQX010007677.1:42500-47500 GCA_015478945.1 Trachelipus rathkii | reverse complement strand
CCGGTATAACTTCTGAAAGGAGCTCCCTACTGGAGATATTCTTTTCTTTCTCTCTGACTCTTAATCCTTTGTTGTTCGTCATTTCTTTGAATCCTTTGATATCCTTTGAAAAAGCCTGCCATAAAGCTTTGATATCTAAGCTCTTACAGTGTCTATCCTTCTCATATACTCGTAACTTTCAACGTGATTTCACCACCGGCGATTCTATGGAAGTTACAGTAAACGCCCACCTTTCATCCTTTATATCTAATAACAGTACCGTTTCTCATGGTTCTGTCCTATGTCCAACTCTTTTTCACGTTTCATTAATGATCTTCTCTCTTAACACTTCATCATCTTAATTCATGCAGGAGGGTGATCTTAGAGCAACTAACCACAGACCTTTGTCGAATTTCTAATCGGGGTATGGAAAATATGGTTGTTTTCAATGCTTCAAGAGCTCAGTTCCTCTAACATTCTACTTGACATAATCTTCCTCACAGCAATAACATCCAAGGAAACACCCGACAAAAGCATCCTCTCCTCTCCTCTTTAATATTCTTTGTTTTCTTTTTTTTTCATTTCTAAACAAATTCAAAGGTTGGGTGTTCTGAGGAGCATTCAAAATTTCGTCACATCACCCTATATGCTTGCTCTTCATAGGGATGTCTTTCGCCAGTTTATGGAATATGTCTCACACATGTAGGGTGGTTCATCTCACACATCTCTCCTTGACAAAGTGAAGTCTAGGACTTTTCGTCTATCAACTCTTTCACTCAAACTAACTCTCCAGTCTCTTTCTGCTTGTCGAATTGTTGCGTCATTCTCTTTTTACAATCGCTATTACAAATGGACGCTGCTCTTCTGAACTCCCCAAAAGCATACCTCCTCAATTGAGAAGAACTCGCACGACACGCCTTTCCACACAGCTTCATCCTTTCTCTGTCCAATTCTAGGACCCTAGACTTAACAGCTATGCTCAACCTTACATGTACTCCAGTGGTAAATCTTGGAACATACGCACACTATCTATTTTCCCAACTTCCTTTGCCTTACTCACCATCAAACGTCGTGTATCGGGAGAAGTCGGTTTTCAATTTGACCCTGTTTCTTGATTCTCACTAACTTAAGCAAAATTTGGTTGGCCAGATGGTTATATATATATATATAATATATAATATATAATAATATTATTATCTATATATATATATTATTTTATAGATATATATAGTATTTATTATTATTGATACGATATATAATTGTGGCATCTTCGGAAGGAAGGCTGCTAGCACCCACTGACGCTTACTCCTAAGCAAGCATCCGGGGAAGAACAGCACTTTTCGTGACAACCCCTCGCCCTCTTCAAAGCATCAAATATCCTCTATTTGAAGGGGTTCTCAAGACAACTGACCTACCTCCTTCAAATTGGTGACACCGAAGTTTGACCCAGGCCACTAGAGTGGCACAACGAACACCAGTAAGCAACCTTGAACACACTCAAATGTGTTCGACACCCATCCAATCACCGAAACTCATCAAATCAAGTTTCTTCTACCTGGGCGCTACTCTGTTCGGTCATCCTGTGCCGCTGTACTGTGCTTCTCACTGCACGTTGCGGACCAACTGCATGTAAGAGCACAGAGTGGTCGAAGCCTTCTCAGTGACCTCAATGTGTGCACACCTGGCTGCTCATCTGACAGCTAAGCCTCTCGGCTCTACTAACCGCGACGTCTCCTTTCCAGGTCCGGGAGCGGAGTGGTGCTCGCGGCATTGTCAGCTGGGGGGAGTTTTGTAGCGTCCTGGGGCAGGGGCTGTTAGCCCCACTGACGACTCCAAGCAGCCTCTCGGAAGAAACGCCAACTTTATCGTGACAACGCTCACTTCTCACATCAAATATTCTCTATTGAAAGGTGGTTCTCAAGAAACTACTTACGTCCCTTCATCTATCTATAATATAAATAATATATATATTATATTATATATAAGTATTATATATATAATATATTAATATATAGTATAATATATATATATATATATATATATATTATATATATATATATAATATATATATATATATATATATTATTATATTTAGGGTGGTCCTTATTTTTATCCTCTAGGTCTACTCTACCTTTCAGATATTTTCTAACCGATGTAAAAGTAACCAAAGGAAAACTTAAAGGTTATTTGGATACTGCTATCACGTGTCCATAAGACTGTCAATGTTGTCTTTAATATAAAATCGAAGTTTGAGCAACTTTATTAAAATAACATATTATAATGGTAAAATAAGTAAACAGTATAATAAATTTGATATTATGGTGGCAAAATAAGAAAGTATATACAGTATATATACAGTACGTTAAAAGTATTTAATATCACTCGTCAAACGTAAACTGCGTCGCAGTTAAAAATGGGTTTAGATTAATGCTACATGATTGAAGCTGAAGCTAATCAAATATTAGGTAGCAAGCTACCCTCAAATAAACAAGTACTTCAAGTATTATTTCATAATATGAGGTACTAGGTACTTATACCAGGTAAGCCCATCCGAACCATGGAAACGTGGAATTATTAGTTTTATTATCTCAAAGTTGGTTGCTGTTCTAGATAAATGCAAAGTAAGTGACATATACTCTGTCCACATTTTAATGGCAACCGCAGAAGCTTTAGGTCACAACACTGATGATCTAATCATAAATCGAACTTCCATAAGGAGAAACTATGAAAAGATTCGTGAAGAAAAAGTATTGGCAATAAAAAATGAGCATAAAGCGCTGCAGTTAAAGTTCGCTGTCGTCCATTGGAATGGAAAACTCCTTCCGGAAATATCTGGAAAAAGAAGGTTGACACACTTCCCGTAATTATATGTGTAAATGGAAATGAATATCTTCTGGGAGTCCCTAAATTGCATTCTGACAGTGGAGCCGATATTGCAGCCGGTGTTTACGACATGCTAACTGAAAATCAAATTCTGGATAAAGTCGAAGCCTTTTATTGTAATACCACTGCGTCAAATTCTGGGAGAATAAATGGTGCTTGCGTACTGTTAGAACAAACTGAACAAAGACCTCTTATATTTACCATGCAGACATCACATATATAAATTGGTTTTAAAGTCTTGTTTTGCATGCATTGCTGTCCCTTTGGAACCTGAAGCTTAATATTTAAACGCTTTCATAAAGCCTGGAACAATATACATGTTTTTAAATTTTTTATTGGAATCTAAGATCAGCTTGTTATGAACACCTATCAGCAACGACATAGAGACCATCATTCAATTTGGTAAATGGCAACTTGCAATTCAGCAGACAAGGGGGGATTATAAAGAGCTTCTACAGTTGGTTATAATATTTTTAGGAGGATATGAAGCATAAGCAATTAAATTTCATTCACCTAGTGCTTTTCACCATGCCAGATGGATGGCCAAAGCTATTTATTACATCAAAATATTAATTTTCCGAAATGAATTTAGTATATAACTCGGCAAGAATTCCAAGGACTAAGAGACATTTGTATATTTCTTGTAAAACTATACATTAAACCTTGGTACAATGCTCCTTTAGCCTCCTTAGTACCATCACAAGATTTGACGTTTCTAAAAGATCTTTATTACTAAAGTGAAATAGATGAAAAGTTTTCTCGAGTAACAGTCAAAACATTTCCCGGTCATTTATGGTACCTAACTGAAAAATCAGTGGCTTTTGGCATTTTTTTATGATTTAATTTATAGCTAGCGGAAGGTAAAGATGGCCAGGGCATTTCTAGAAAAAGAATCAAACAATTGTGACTTAAAGTGCTTAAATGTACATTTAAGGGATATGCCAAGTTTCATTGATAAAGAACTCCATAACATTGTATCAAAACAGTTGTCTAAATTTTTTGAACGATTTAAACTTTCATCAGAATTTATTGCTCATGATCCTGATACCTGGAATTCTCTTCCCGATTATCAACATGGCTCAACAATAATGCTAAGCAATATAGTTGTCAATAATACTGCAGAAAGAGGTGTGAGGTTATGGAGGAATACAACAATCTTTCAACTCAAGACGAAGAGCCAAGTTGTAAAAGACTATCGGACCCAGTTTCCTTCTTGCTTGATGTATTTATTTTCTAAGCAATATTAAACCTATATTTATTAATCATTTAAGGCAATTGTCGTTTATTTTTATTTATTTAACATTTTTAGACAATATTATATATACTCTTACTTCTAAATATATTATATAATTTGATAGAAAATTAATATAAGTGCTACCATAAAAATATAAGAATTGGTGTTTTTGTTTTTTCAAATTTTCACCCCCCCCCCAGGGGCATGTGTTAGAGTTTATTAAATTTTACAAAATTTTTACAAGTTACTTACTAACCCTAAAGGAAAATAAATATGGGGTGAGATTTAATAAAATGTAAAATTAAAATATTTGTTATACATTAAGGACCACCCTAATATATATATATATATATATATATATATATATATATATATATATATATTATATCTATATATATATATATTAAATATATTATATATATTTAAAAATATATTAATTTATATAATTATGACCACCCTATATATATATATATATATATATATATATATCAAGAATAATAATTAGATTTTAACAAATAGCTTTAGCAATTGGTATCAATAAGACCTAAATGTGAGATGCCAAATTTTGTAACAAAAATGCTAACAAAAGAAATAAGGGAATAAGTTACACAATTACAGCAAATTGTCACCAAAATGGGTAATTGTCAGAAGAGGCTAAATTGGCGTCAAGAATGATAATTGGTACTACAAAAGGGTGTAGACACGAAAAGAGGGGGTAACATAGAAAAGGGGGGGGAGTTGACAACCAAAGGGTAAACTGAACCAGAAAAGAAGGGAACAGATACCAAATTTGGGTAATTGGCACCAATCAATTGATGAAAAGCGGGATTTTACCTGCCGAATACAGTGTTACCGAAGGGATTATATCTCCTCCTTTTCTTCCTTTTTTTCTTAAGTTTCCTTA
>JABUQX010007677.1:30000-32500 GCA_015478945.1 Trachelipus rathkii | reverse complement strand
TTCTTTTGAATTGGTATGAAAGAGTTTTTTAGTTTTTATTTTTATTATTATTTTTATTATTTTTATATATTATTTTTATTATTATTATTATTATTATTATTATTATTATTATTATTATTATTATTATTATTATTATTATTATTATTATTATTATTATTATTATTATTATTATTATTTTCTTTTTTTGCATTTATTAAATCTATTGTTTGTTTTCTAAATGAATCATGTAGAAAGTTTTTTGGACTTTGTTAGTTTTAAAATTTAATTTATAATTTTTAAATTTTCTAATCACGTAATTCTAATTACCAAAATAGACAAAAACTTAAAATTCAAAACTTGTATAAATGGAGGCATTTACTTCATCTTTTTTTTTCTAATTTTCTTTTTTTTTCTTAAGAATAATTAAAAAAAATTCTTGGAATCACCGCTGCGGAGCCGAGGCGGAGCTGGAGCCGGAGTCAGCCAAAAATATTTACCAGTTCCGCATCCCTGCTTGGAATGCATGATGAAATATTTTAATTTACAACTACTTATGTGGAATAAAAATCAATTACACATTCCTAAATATAACAAAATATAAAAATAATAAAAATATATAAAAAAGATTGTAAAGGGATTTAATATTTTTTATGTTCCTTTTCCTGATTTGTTTTTCTAAATATTTTAACTTTGATCGCAAGGTTGGGAATCCAAACGAAGTTTTAAAATGCCTTTGAAATGCCTTTAAAAAGAAAATTTTTAAAATGTCTTTTTAATACCTTAAAAATGCCTTTAAAAGGTTAAGTTTTAAAAATACGTTTAAAATGCCTTTAAAATTAGATTTTTAAGAGTTAAAAAATATATAGCAACTTCCTGGTGCTTGAGAAACACTTCAAGATTTGGGGGAGTTTCCTAACTATCAGTATTAACCATTATCTTTTCTGTGCTGTATCAAGCTTCCATCTTTCTGTTTACTATCCAAATAGGAACTATTATAGCCAGTCTAAGAATTGTAAGAAGTGAATTTTTTATTAAATACTTCAAGTTGAAGCTTTTAAAATACAAACTTTGCAATCATCAAACAAGTAAACTATGAGATAAATTTTAGTTTTTTTTTTTGGTTTATTCATCAATAGGGCAAATAATTTGACTTAACAATAGAAATTTCTAAATTTCCGAATTATTAATAATATAAACAACATTAAGAACTCTCTCTCTCTCTCTCTCTCTCTCTCTCTCTCTCTCTCTCTCTCTCTCTCTCTCTCTCTCCTCTCTCTCTTCTCTCTCTCTCTCTCTCGTCTCTCTCTCTCTTCTTCTCCTCTCTCTCTTCTCTTCTTTCTCTCTTCTCTTCTCTCTTCTCTCCTCTTCCTCTCTCATACTTATATATATTATATATATATATATAATATTAATATATATAATATATATATATATTATATATATATATATATATATATATATATATTATATATATATAATTATATATATATGTTTAAATATATATATATTATTATATATATATATATATATATATATATAATCATATATACTTATATCATCTCTCTCATCTATATATCATATATATTATATATATATATATATATATATATGCATGATTATGCATCATTAGGCATCATGAATAGGCATCATTGTATCAAAAGTACTTTCAAAACTAATTCATAAATACGGTGCCTGTATGGTAAATATAATGAATCTGTTTCTAAAATTTTTCCAAATAAAACGCTGGCACTATTTACTCTACCTAAGTTCGATAAGTAGTATCGCAAGTCGCAACACAGGGCCTTTATTTTATCTGGCATACCCCATTCTAAAAGGAATTGATAAACTGCAGTTGCTTGTTCTCTACCTGACGAATTGAATATACCTGGAATGCCTAATAACTGTTCTGTTTCTCCGCTTGTAATAATTATTTCTAGTTTGTCCTCTTTTTCATTGCCGGTTAAATTGGGTAATAGTTTCCCAACCCAGTGAACTACAGCGGCATTAAAATCCAAATTTTGAAAATGTTGCATCAGTTCTTCTGCTATTTTCTTGCGTAAAGTTTGTCTACACCGTTGTATCGTTGAGCGACTTATAAATAAGGAATGACCGTCATGTCGAAAGGCTTCCGCTCTTGCCGATAAAATATGAACAGCATCCCTATCACTTACCTTATATTTATCGAAAGCAGCAACAATTTTTCAGTAATTATGTTTGGTGTACCCTTCTAACCTTACTTTCTTCGATGATGATGGTCTAGGTTGCTCAAAGTCTATCTCTTCGTCAGAGGTGGAGGTAATGTGTGATGAACTACCGTTTAATGATGGGCTGAAATCATAAGCGGCTGCTTCCCCTGTAAATTATTTAAGTGTTTCAATAACTTGTAGATGAAATATATTATAGATGTAAAATTATTAATAATTTTTAGGTTTTTAAAGTTAATAAGTACAATGAATACTTTGAATAGTTAAAAACAGTTAAAAGAACATTATTGTTAACACTCACCTGTAAATTCTAGAAC
>JABUQX010007677.1:25000-27500 GCA_015478945.1 Trachelipus rathkii | reverse complement strand
CTTTGTTCAGGATATGATATGTTAGCCTTATTGATGCGACCTTATTGATGCGAAAACTTTGACATGTTAGCATTTATTCGTGGGTCAGTATGAAAGATAGGCAAAGTTATGATATTTATGCTATGTTTATACAAAATGACTAAAAAAATATCACTTGAATCAATAGATCAATAGAACAATAGATCATGGTTGGGTGGGTGGGGTGAGTAAGTAGTTTGATTTATTGATTTATTGTTTTATCGCTTTAGGGTCTGTAAGCTATTCTACTCTACTGTGATATTTTATTCAAAGAACTTATTTTTATGCCATGTTTGTACAAAATGATACCAAAATATGACTTCAATCATTAGATCAAAAGATTAATAGATCAGTAGATCATGAATGGGACGAGTGGCGGGTGGTTTGCTTTACTGATTTACTGATTTACTGGTTTATGATCAGTAAAACGCAAATTTTTTAACGTTATAAACATAAAAAGAATAAAATTTTTAGCAAAAACCTATTGCTTTAAAAACTTGTTTTAATAAAATATATAAAAGTTTATAAATAAAATAGTTTTAAAATAAAAATTAAAAATAAATAAGTAAAATTTATAAAATAAAACTTATAAAATAATAAAAACTTAAGAAATAAAACTTAACAAATGAAATAAATAAATAAAACTTTTAACAAAATATATAAATATAAAGAAGAATAATAAAAGCTTAAAAGAATATAAAAGAAAACGAAATGTTTATATTAAATGTTAAAAATATAAATGTTTTCCTGAAACGTTTAGAAAACGATACACAGATGCTTGACGTTATAGATATAACAGTCATGTGATCAGTAAGTTAAAGTGAGGTTTAGCTGGATAATGTGTTAAGTAAAGTGTCTCTATTTTTTTTTCTCCCTTTTAATGTTATTCAAACTTGGTTATTCAGGACATTCCAAAAAGATTTTTTACCCAAATCCCAACACAAGTCGCAAGATTGCAATGCTCTTTCGTAAAACCATTAAGCTCAGTTCCAGTGTGTTGACAGATACTGGGAGCTTCTCTAGATGTTTTATGAGACTCTTCTTTATTATACCCAACGTTCCAACTACTATGGGAATCACCACGATGTTATTGGTGTTCCACATTCTTCTGATTTCGTGTTTGAGTCTTTGATATTTTATCTCCTTTCCCTTTCATATGCACCACGTTGATTATCGATTTGGGACTCCAACTTCTATTATATACACTTTTGATCTCGTTTGTCCTTGAATACGATGTCCGGTCTATTATGGGCGACTGCTACATCCGTTGGGATGACAAAATAAATGAAAATCTGTTTTTCTTGTTTGATTCCTTTGGCAATTTTTCTAACCCTTCAACGATTTTTATCATATTTGTATGGAAAATAGCAATACTATGATATTTTTTGAGTCCAACGGGTTTCACAAAGTTTAGGCAAGTTGGGAATGTATTTTCTTCTTAGGGTGGAGTTCTCTGAAAAGTTTATTATGTCTTTTATTGCTGCAATAGATTTTCGAATTTCCAGAATAATATTAAGGTCATTAATGACCAAATTAAATCGATGGCTTATTCAGTGAAAATGTAATCCTTTTTCATATTTTCCCTCACTTTCTTTTGAACTCCATGTTCTTTACTTACCATTGCTGCTTAGCCATCGTTTCCATGGCTAACGCATGGACTCGGATCCAAACCTTCTTTTTCTAAAAACAAATCAATCGTTTTGGCAATGGTTTTACCATCCATCCCTTCAAGAATTTCAAACCCCAGAAATTCTTCTCGAACAGACATTTTTTCAAAATCGAAAAACCTTAATTTTATAGATAACTAATTGTTTTTTGTCTGACAAATCCGCAGTTTCATCTGCCAATATAGAGTAGACGCCAATTTTTTTTTTTGCATCCGCGGCAATCATGTTTTTATGATAATTCCACACAAATAAATAAGTTCCTTTTTAATCATCGGAAACGTCCAGACCACATTCTTCCGTCCTTGAATATGTTCTTTTAATTCCACATCACCCTTTCTATTTGCAGTTTAATCAGGTCTTCAAAAATTCCCTCATGCAGGCCTTTACTCTTAAAGGTAAATCATGGGTTTCGCAGAAATTATGGTCTTCAAAATTGCTGTAATATTTCTTATACTTTCTGCAATTGTTTTTTTTTGTGCTGTCTGCAGCTGAATATCAACGGGCATTCTTCCATGATTAATTTAGCAGCTTTGGCAGCCGCCAAATAGCCAGTCGGGCTTACGTATTCAGCGGGAAGAATAGTGTCAGAAGAAGCAAGCTGTATAAAAGCAAACAGTTAGTGAAATTCAAGCCAATATGAAAACGAATAGACATTCAAACTGTTTAGAAAAAAAATGTGTTTTTAATACGATAGTAATTAGTAATTACTACTTCATTATCCATCGATTGATGTATCTTTTTCAGTTTTTCTACTAAAGGCGGCTTCACACATGCGGAGTTCGTCGAACTCTTTGCCAAACACCCTATGTGTGTAT
>JABUQX010007677.1:5000-17500 GCA_015478945.1 Trachelipus rathkii | reverse complement strand
TTTCAGCTTTAAAATAATTGCCTTCCCCTCCCCCCCAATATATATTACTCCAAAATTGACGTTATCAACGATTTTGATACAAAGTTTTAGCATAAAAATTTATGTAGAAGCAATATTTTAAGAAGAAAAGTTTAATTACTATTGTATACCTTACAGTGTTCTTAACATCACAAAACTTGAGAATTAGTCGTAAGGATTACCAGAACTGAGATAATGAAGTTAAGGCTAAACCATATAAATACCAGAAATTACCTACACAATGGTACATAAACGGCCACCCTGTTGTAACCAGTATAAAAAAAAATATTTTTTGTTCTTATTTAAAACTGTCAACATATAAATTTAATTTTACGCAAATAAATAAAATTATTGTTGACCCGATTTTAAGAATAAATTAATATGACATGTTAATAATATTACAGACATTTTTTAAAAGATTTTTCTTTTGTTTTTAAATTATTAAAATTCACTTTACAGACAAATTATATTTGGAAAATTTAATTTTTTTTCTCTTTCAGACATTAATAAATAATTCAAACTTGTGAGAGAATCAAATTAAGGTTATATTTACAGTACACCATTGAAAAACATTGCTTATAATATATATAATATATATATATATATATATATATATATATATATATATATATATATATATATAATATATATAATATATATATATATATATATCATATATAATATACATATATTATATATATATATATATATATATATATATATATTTATATAGTATATATATATATTATATATATATATAAAAAATATATATATTATATATATGTATATATACAATATATAAACTATATATATATTATATATATATATATATATATATATATATATATTTAGAAGATTGTTTCGTGAGAGAAGCAATTTGAACTGTCAAAGAAAGATCTCTATAAAAAATTAAATATTAAGAAATTTAAGGTCAGACGAAGATTTAAGTTGTATGCTTTTGAAGAAGATTTATTTTTGTAAAAAATTATGTTTAATGATGGATAATGAATTGAGTTTTTGAAACCCGGAAAACAACCAAGTTTTCTCTTTCCCAGTTAGAAATACGAGAGAGATCAGAAGCCAATTGCTCCAAGGGCGTTCTATTAGCATCAAGTAATTGCGATTTTGTGGGACGCTTTTGGGAATGAAATGACTAACGAAGGATGAGTCATCAGTATAAGACGGAATGAGTGAAGAAGCAACAATTGAAACGTCATTAAACAAAACTTGAAGGGTAGTAGGGGACAGGACTAAAATCTTCGAAACACCACATTAATACAGTAGATTTAAAGCAGGAACAGCGAACGTCTTAGCAACTAGCATAGTTAACAGAGAATTCTGTAAACTGGTTACACAGAGAACGGTAAATAAAAATAAAATTGAATTGCTGAGAAAACAAAGCATTGTTACAGACTGTGTCTTAAACTTTCGATATGTTCAGTAGTTACAGCAAAAGCTTCACCGAAATGCAGAACTACAGAGAACGAAGAACCAAAGACAAGAAAGCAGATACTATTCGAAAGTTCCTCATTGAAGCAATACTTACAATTTGAGATAAGATTAGAAGAATAAAATATATTTCAAAATCTTACGATTATGAATAGATTCGGAAACTTTATATATAATATATATTATATATATATAATATTTAATATATATATATATATATATATATATATATATATATAATATTATAATAATAATATATATATACTATATATAAATCATATATATATATTTACTTCGTCAAAATTAACGCACACACAAGAGTATGTGAAGCGATAGGAAGCGGCTAGAAAAGGATTGAAAGAACGCAAGATACTTTATTGGACAAATGACACAATAAACATGGTGGACTAATCTCACCATAACCGTAGAGTTGATAGCGTGTGAGGCCAAAGGTCTTGCAGCAAAAGGGTCTCGCAGTAGGGTTCGGAAGTTCGGCGCTGCAAACACACAGTAGTTAGAAGTACGATATGGCGACAGCAGCGGGGGGAATTGTTGGGCCTGTCTTAATTCTACCGTGATATGACCCCCTCTGGCACGCATGACTGAACCTGATACCGTGCCTCGCATGCTGGCCAATCGATGGGTGACATTCCACTGGACAGTGATATGATTTTCCCATAACGTGAATGACAGTGCCTGACGCAGGTCCGGAGGGTCATGCGAGGGCGGGTTGGCATTTTAGCGATCCGAACGTTTCCGGATCACTACTCCCACAAAAATGTTCGACTTGGTTTTGAGTTCCGGACTAATATTGCTGGCACTCCAGCCACGTCGTTCCAACATTGAGCGACTAATGATGTAGATTCTTGATCGTCATAGCATTAGGATGAAAGATCACCGATATAGACAACGAACATACTGCACCGACCATATGGTTCGAGGATCTTTGTGATTTACCTTACGGCCTTGTAAGGAGCTGCCATCCATCGACAGATGTGCCAACTCCGTAATCCCAGGGTAAAGAGAGAATGCCACCCCCAGCAACCATAACCGATCCCCACCTCCAACGCGGCAACCTAGCAGCACATTGCATTGTACGAACCTCTCCGCGCGTCAGTCGGTATACTCTAGACCACGGACCTGTCCGAAGCATTACAGTGCCACTCATCGACTCGTTCCGTAAATTAATAGAGCACCTAATTGCCCACATTTCGTCAACGTACCATGGATAGTGTTATCGGGCAAATCCAGTCAGCGCCCTCGGTTGGTGGACCGTATGCAGGCACTCCGGCCGGTAATTATCTTCCGCCAAGGCGTCGACGCCCACTGTCTT
Organism: Trachelipus rathkii; assembly: GCA_015478945.1. Lineage (NCBI taxonomy): Eukaryota > Metazoa > Arthropoda > Malacostraca > Isopoda > Trachelipodidae > Trachelipus > Trachelipus rathkii. Next base: position 14,700 of record JABUQX010007677.1, on the reverse strand, counting down.
GTCAATCACCCACCTGGTGCGCGTGTAACCCCCGCCAGCTGTATCTGCACAGATGTCTTGTCCGTTGTGTGGTGCTTTCGTAATGCACGCAGACATATAAATCGATCTTCCACGCGGTTGTCGTGGCCCTGGGGCCTACCTTGTCCTCGCCGGTGATCAGTGTAGGGTTCCTGGTACAGATGGAACCACTCGTGAATCGTTGTGGGTGCTACACCGAAACGTTGGACAAGTGTCCGGTACCCGTTGTCCTTCGCGCGTGGAGTGTTGTTATCTGCATGCACTTGATCTTTTGACAGTGACGCACTATTCCCTCTCATGTTTTATCGGAGTCGCTCGTACTGAATGACCCCTCGGCTCCGATTATACCCCCGGACTAACCTAATCCCACCTCTCCCAGTTAGTTACGTGTTTCATGGTTTCCTAAATTTATCCGGTGACGGCCCAAAAACTGCCAGCGAAATTCTTCTGCGGGGTTGGCTTACATTTAGTTACACTGATGCTCGCCATCTGTGTGTGGGTGATGGGGTTTCATGGGGGTTAAGGACCTTCCCGTTCCTGCGAGTAACATTTATCCTAGTAGTGGCGTTATTTCTGACGAGTAGTATATATTATATATATATATATTATATATATAATATATATATATATATATATATATATATATTAATTATATATATATATATATATTATATATATACTATATATATATATAATATATATATATTATATATATATAATATATATATATTTATATATATATATATATATATATATATATATATTATATATATATATATATAATATATATATATTATGCAAAAATCTTTAGAGAGTTTTTTAAACAGCTCAAACTCTTAAAATGTAAAGAAACAATTTAAAACACTAGAACTAATCAGGGGAAATCAAAATTTTATTAAAAATTAAACAGCCAGTTTACTTTGAGGACTAGTAAAGAACAATGTCTCCTCCTCAGAACTTACAATGGAAATAAAATTAATTTTGACAAAATAAATAATAAAATTTAAACAGAAATATAAAAAATGTGGAAGGAGAGGTACTTGGCACATAAATTATCTTCACAATTAATTATTTGATGATAAATATTTTAATTTTTTTCAGATATGAAATTTCTTGTTATAAGGTCAAAATTAAAGAATCCTTCGGAAATATTAAAATTAGATTTAGTTGAAATGAAAAAAGATTCTAATAATTGATTTAGATTTTTATCCTTTGAGTTGAACAAGAAAGTTTCACCTTCCCAATTAATGATGTGCTCATTCTGTGAAAGATGTCTAAAAAATGGCATTTTGGTCATTTTCCTCTTCTAACTTCACCCCTATGTTGTTCTAATCGGACCTTCAGGGTCTTTAAGTTTCGCCCAAAAATAAGAACTTATACAAAATCCACAATTAATTTTGTAAACGCCCCACTTTTTCAAATTTAGTGGTTTCTATTATTATCAAAATTTGTGATAAGGTATCCGGGAAACTCGGAATACTATAGTGATGTCAAATAGGTGCTTAAACATAAATTTAATGTTAAAAACAATATTATATATATTATATATATATATATATATATTATATATACTATATTATAATACTATATATAATATATATATATATATATAATAATATAATATATATATATATATATATAATATATATATCAATAAAAAAATATAAATATATATATATATATATATTAAATATATATATATAATATATATATATATATATTATATATATATATATATAATATATATTATATATATATATATATAAATATATATATATAAGATATATATATATATATATATATTATTTAATATATATATATATATATATATATATATACTATATTATATATATATATATATATATATAAATATATATATTATTATATATATATATATATATATATGATTATATATATTTATTATATATATATATATAATATATTATATATATATATATATATATTATATATATGTGTGTGTGTGTGTGTGTGTGTGTGTGTGAGTAGTAGGAATGATCTTAGGCGTTACCCAACACCCACCAGAGATAGGAAACATTCAAGACAATTTCCAAAATAAAGACACCCCCCCCGATGCACGGTGGTTAAAAGTAAGTCAAAGATAGTGAAGAAAATAAAAGAAAATGAGTTCCAAACACTATCAAACAACGTGAAAGTAAAATGGGAGGTTTAGGTCTGTGATCCAAAAGCTGGACAGACAAAGGATATAATGATAATGAATATAGAGTTACGCGAGCTTCTTAAAAGGAAGAGGAATGAGATTTATGAGTTTAGAAGAGTTATTCAGTTGTAATAGAGGTAGTATAAAAAGTTATGCGACAGTTTGGAGACTAGAAAGAGATTGAAGAGAATCAATGTGAATGGGAGAGTTGGTGAGGTGAAAATCCCTAAAAGATGCGCATGAGTGGAACAGAACCAGACATGTGTTGAAAACTTCATAGAAGGAAGGACATCACCTTTATACATCTGTATAAAGAATAATGAGTCAAAGGAAATTTTACTTTCCATCAGCGGGATTCGAAACACTGGACTCTGCGTTGCTGAGTAACAATGACAGGGAGCTTTATCCACTAAGCCATCCGCGTTCCCAAAAAAGAAGCAACCGAAAAGTTGTAAAGATATTCGAAGGCTCCTCAGAATATATAATCTTTAGAAACTCTTTTTAGTAATAAAAATAATGGGAAACTTCCCAGAAAGGTCACGAAAAATGAAAGGATTAATTGTTCAAAGGATGAAGAAAGATTTGAGATGTATATTATTCCTGAATATGATATAGTTGAGTAGAAGATTACGTTAAAAAAAAGAATGGATGAAGTAATGAATATTTGAGACTTTGAAAAGAATCATGTGTAGAAAAGCAAAAACAAAAAGTCAGAAGTCTCATGGGCTATAACTAACTTAAGAAATAAGATGTAGATTGAATGGAATAAAATCACATTCTGCAATGTTAGGTTGGGTTGAGTCAAGCTAGGTGAAGGTTATTTTAGTTTCATTAGACAAGTTTTGCTAAAGAGATAATATATAAGAAAGTAAAAAGATAAGGTTAAACCTTTATATGTTATATGGTTAAACCTTTATATGTTATATTATATTATTATGTATTTTTCTAGATTTTAAAGCTGACAAGCCTATAAAAAAGAAAAAAAAATCTAAGCATAAAAAATATTTTACAAAAAATATCTCATTTAATTCACTCTACATGCTCACAATATAATACCACAATAATTTGCATCACGTGCAACATTATTTAAGTCGTTTTCCATTTTGTCATTTGTGCTTACACAAGGTAAAATAAATGCTTACACAGTTTTAGCACGAATTTCGTGTAAACTGGAACATGACGGTTAACGCGGTTTACTTTTGTTACAAAAAATTCGAATCAGCTATTGTGGTTGGTTGAGCCCGGCGATTAGGAATAAACAGAAATAAATAAAAAACAACAAAGTTTATATTACAAATAATATAATTGATCAACTATTGTGATGGAATTCAACGAATTGGTAGAAAAGTTGATTTTAATGAAAGAAGCATCATCAGGTGTCACAAATTCAAACGTGCCTACCACATAGTGAAAACATTATCATTTGATTTGTTTACCAATATATCAAACAGGAAAAAGTTTGAATACCACACAATTATTTGGCACAATCTTATTATTTTTAAAGTTAGTACTTACAAACCTTCCTTATCCATTGTAAGAAAATAATAATAATAATAATAATAATAATAATAATATTAATAATAATAATAATAATAATAATATTAATAATAATAATAATAATAATAATAATAATAATAATAATAATAATAATAATAATAATAATAATAATAATAATAATAATAATAATAATAATAATAATAATAATAATAATAATTAATTCTTCCCCTGCTTTCTGATGACATTTGTTTTGTTTACATATTTTTTTGTAAGCATGTCCTAAATTCAGTAAGCACGGGAAATAGCAACCTTACAGAATTAAAGAAATTCCTTACGTTTGATAAAGCATTTATTCCATTTGTGCTAATTGATTGATAAATGGAACGCAAACTCAAATTTTTCGTACCGCTTGTAAGCACCAATTTAATCGCACTATGGAAAACTGCTTTATCTTATATGTATATTTTCATTGTTATTTATTAATATTTTTTTTTATTATTGTTTAAATCCTAAAATAATTTTCAAAAATTAAATTTTTCAGTGGATTATCTTGTTACTCTAATATTCGTTGGATCATGTATGCCAAAGCCAGATCCAAGTCCGAATCCTCTGGCAAACCCGAATCCTGGTCCGGATGCTCTGGCGCTTCCTGACCCTAGAAGAAGAGGAGGTTCGAGAACCCATCGACGCATAGAACTATTCGCATTCGCAAAAAGAAAAGGAAACTTAGAAGAAAAAGAAAGAAAAGGAGGAGATATAATCCTTTCGGGAACTCTATATCGTCAGTAAATCACACTCTTTCTTCCACCATTTGATTAGGTACCAATTTACTTCATTTTGGGTTATCCGTTCCCTTCTTTTTTGGTTCAATTACCCTTTTCGGTATCATACCCCTTTTGTCTTTACCCTCCTCTTTTCGTGCAAACAACCAATTATCATTCTTGACACAAATTAGCCTCTTCTGCTGACAATTACCCTTTTTGGAGTCAATTGGCAGTTATTGTGCTGCCTATTCCCTTAATTCTTTTGTTAGCATTTTTATTACTAAATTTAGCATCTCATTTTTATATCGTATTGGTATCAATTTTCTTTTTTTTACCACCACTCACGGACGGAGCCCTATTCAAGGAAGGGGTGCTAAACGCATTAAAATGTCACCGTCTAACACAGATTTTGCAGATGAGCACAGACGTAGGCTTTAAAGTGGTAGAGATTAAATTCAGCAGAAAGCACATAAGTCGGAAGAAAGTTCCACAGAGCAGAGGTGGCTGAAAAAAAGGAAGCACCGCAACGAACAAGCCTGGAGTTACCACTGTCAACATAAAACTCATGTGCAGACACAGCATACCTTGTGATACGAGGGCGACGACGTTAAGGTGGCTGTACGAGAGTGGAAAGTTCCCTCAAGTGACCAAGTGAATTATTGGCCTTTTGGCCTCTGACTCGAACTTATTCAAAAGCCTGGTGAAACCAGAGATAACCCAGATATTAGAGCAGTACTCCATACAAGGGCGGGTGAGACCCTTGTATAGTTGGAGTATCTGAGAAAAGGAAAAAAAGTCTCTCAATTTAAACAGAGCTCCCAGTTTTTTTAGGCCGTCCTAGCAACCGTTGTGATGGGAGGTTTCCAAGACATTTTTTTTGTTTATGTTAAGGCCAAGAATGTTTATATTATCAGCAGGAGACGAGAAACAACAGTCGCAGCATGCATCGCAGATCGAGAAGAGATAGGAAAGTTAGAAGAGTATCTTAGAGAGGAAGATTTGTAGAAGTTAAGTTTTTAAAGAATTGAACTTCACAAGATCGAAAATTTCCGGTGGGGTCCACCGGGAAATTCTATCCAGATCAGCGAGAATAGAATCGAAAAGATTAAGACGAGAGGCAATTCTAGAAGTAAAAGAGGGGGCAGATTTGAAATGAACTGAGTCATCGGCATATGAGTGGATAGAGATAGATGTGCGGAGTGAAGAATCATGTTAATGTGTGAAATAAAGTAGGAATGAAGTTAGAGATAAGACAGAAACCCGAGGAAACAACCACTATTGACAGAAAAAGAAGAAGAAGGTGAGTAGGCCCATCAACAACAGCCGATATTGAGTGATTTGAAAGAAGGCTAGACATAAGTAAGCAAAGATAAGAAGGAAACCCAAAGGAGGGGAGCTTGAAAGTAGTGAATCTTGCCATACCCGGTAAAATACTTTGGATATGTCAAGCGCCACCACGGAAGTCTTCCCGTAGTTCATAAGGAACGAAAAACCATAAATCGGTTAGATAGGAAAGTATATCACCAGTAGACCTTGAGCGCCGAAAGCCGTACTGGTGATCGGAAAGAAGAGAATGAGATTCCAGATGATCTAAGAAATAAGAGTTGAGAAGGGTTTCAAAGATCTTAGATAAAACACAAGTGAGAGCACTAGGGCGATAATTAGAAGTATCAGAGCTGCTACCTTTCTTCGGAATAGGTCGGACATATGTGTACTTCCAACACTGAGGGCAAGTGCTAGTAATGAGACCTAGATAATATAGTTGAACGAAGGACGGTTCCAGAACGAAAGCACACTCCCATACACCCAATCAATTGTAATCACAGGTAGAGCCATGGGACACCTGAGAGGAGAAGGAGGAGGAAAAGGAATGCCAGAGTCGTCCTGTGTTGAGTTAGAGGCAAACAGGATCCAAAGAGATTTGTCTTTTCAGTTGGAGTATTAGCAACATAACCATCAGAGCGAATAAGAGAAGGAAAGGAAGATTTACAAAAGTTGTTTAAGATGTTTTTGGCAAGAGGCCAGCAAGATTTGCAAGTAGGAGAACCAAGGAGGTCAGCGCAATTTCGTTTAATGAAAGTCCGCTTCGCTCATCGAAGAGTATCACTGCAACTATTTTGAGCTGAATGAAAATTAGCGAGAGTGATAGTCGAGCGAGAATTTTTCCACTCCCGATACGCACATTCTCTAGCCTGAATGGCCAGAGAACAGGGGCGATCGAACAATGAATTTTGAGGAGAGAAAGATTTAGTTGATGAAGGAATGAACCTGCTCATCCCATGAACGATTACAGCTCCCACCTTATCGGCGGAAGCCGAAGCGTCTTCAGAGTCAAAGCAGTCACTCCAGTTATAGCCAGCTTAGAAGCGATGCAAAAGCCCCCCCCCCCGTTCGGCCCGATTAAAATGTCAGAAAGTACGCATAGGGCAGGATAGAGCTGTTGGAGAGAAGGTATTAAAATTAAGAGATATAAGGTTGTGGTCAGATTTGCCAATAGGAGCGAAGGTGGTGTAGTTATAAAGAGAAGGACTAGTCAGTGTAGCAAATGGCAAGTATTGTGTTCAAGAATTGTATTTTACGAAATAATGGAATGTGTGTAGGTTCTTTAATTCAGTTGCTCCAGATCGTTAAGAATGCTGAATGATTCGGCCTCCTCCCCACCTAAATCAGTATGAAAGGACCCCAACCGTTCAGTGATATGTACATTGAAATCCCCTAAATAGAGGACTGCCGTATTTGGGTGAGTAGAAAAAACGAACGATCTCGGAAGAAGCAGTAAGATATTCAAAAATGGTGTGAAATCTGTTCTGTTAGGAGAACAGTAGCAGAAGCACAAGATTATTAAAGTAGAAGAAATATTTTAAGCCACAGAACAGCAAGTATCATTAAATTTAGATTTTCGAACGTTGTTACAGGAATATATATTGTTCATAGGAAAGAATACTCCATCCTTTAGAAACGGAGAATAATATGAAAATACATTAATAAAAAATTGATTATATTAAACGAGTTAGAGGATGAATTTATTAGGCATATGTGATCTACAGGACAAGAGACAAAAGGTGTAAAAGTTAGAGTTAGAGAAGGTGGTATTCCACGGGAAGCCAGAGTATAGAGTTAGGCCACGGATTGTTGGTAAAGTCATAGAAAGCCGCGCTGATGCAAATTACATCATTCCACACACAATTAAAACTAAAACAAAAACAAAACTAAGAGATCGATGGAAAAAAAAAATTTCAAGATAAATTTTCTATATGAACTAAGAAGGTTAGTTAAAACAGTGTGAATAATATACCTATCGAAAAATCAAACAAACGATGAAACTCCGTTTCATTTTCGGTTTGGTAAGACTGTTTTATTAGCAATTAAATGTAATAAATGATACAAATATGGGTAAAGTATGAGCATAGAAATATAAAAAAAGTGTAAAACTAGACTTATTCTTTTACCCGTTACGTAGAACTTTTCAAAACGAGTAAATAGTATCAACAGTAAGGCTCAATGAATATAATAATATACATAATTAAACAAAATAACGTGTTTAAAAAAACACACTTAATCTATACACAACACTACATAAACACAACAAATAAAAAAAGATAAAATTCTTTCACAGAGAGCTCATTTAAACACGACTTTACTCCACGAAACTTATACACACACTAATTACACTGGTCTGCAAAAAAACTTCTCTTCGAGCCCTGACGCCATTCCTACTGATTCTTATGTAAAATGACCTCCTGAATCCGAATATGACCTCCGTTTTCCCCTATCACCCATCGTTTTTGGGGGAAGCCCCCACCTATTTTTATCACTTTTTGATAATTCACTTTTTGATAATTTGGAGGAATGAAAAGGATTATTTTAGCCTTTACATTTCCTCTGAGGGGCTAGAGAGGCTAGAGAGGCGAAAAGTTCTAAAACGTGAACATTTGTAGCAAGGAGGTAGATTTGGGGGGGGGATTTGTCCCCTTGAATTGAAAAAAACCATTAAAAATGATTGACTTTTCCGTTTTTTCCCAATTTTTTTTCACTAATTTTCTACATATTCCAGCTTCCAGCCCCTTAGAAAACATCCAAGGATTATTATACTATTATTATTGTTGTGAGGAAGATTATGTCAAGTAGAAAGTTAGAGGAACTGAGCTCTTGAATGATTGAAAACAACCATATTTTCCATGCCCTGATTAGAAATTCGACAAAAGTCAGTGGTTACTTGCTATAAGGTCACTTTCCAGCATGAATTAAGATGATGAAGTGTTAAGAGAGAATGTCATTAATGTAAGGTAAAAAAAAAAAAGAGTTGGACATAAGACAGAACTATGAGAAACACCACTGCTAATAGATATAAAGGATGAACGGTGGGCGTTTACTGTAACTTCTAAAGAATTACCGAAAGTGTAATCACGTAGAAAGTTATAGGGGAAGGATATACACCGAAAGAGATTAGAAATCAAAGCTTAGTGCCAGACTTTATCAAAAGATATCAAAGGATTTCAAAAAAATGCCCAACAAAAAGGATGAAGAAGTCAAAGAGAAGGGAAAGAACATGACGAGTAGGTAGCTCCTTTCAGAAGCCGTATTGGCGAGCTGATATATGATACTTCCAAATCTTGCTGCAAAGGATAAGGAAAACAAATTTTTTTGGCCCTTGGCCGAATGTTGGGTAACGACCTCAAAAATCGCGCCTCCCGCAGGAAGTGAGGGATAGCGAAATGCTTCGGTACACAGGGGCTTGTCCTCTTCGGTGGATTAAAGCAAAAGACGATAGTTAGAGGATTGAGAGCGATCTCCCTTCTTCGGAACAGACTGAAAGAGCCCACGATTTCAGCACGAATTAAAGGTTGAAGTTGACAACCAAAGGCAAAATAGATTATCAAAGAAAGGGGCAAACTCGGAAGCAGAAGTTTTGGGAACCACAGAAGGAATACCATCAGGACGTTACCCCTTCTTAATGTTAAGTTCACAGAAAACAGAAAAAGCATATAAATATCAATCATGGATAAATGTAATTAAAGAAAATGAAACCCAAAATTGCAAGTTGACTATTCCTGGAATCTAAAAAGGGATCTAAATCAAGCCAATTTCATCAAAAAATCAAAATTATGTAGACTTTTTGACAGTAAGCATTATATGTACAGTAAAGTATTATTATATTACCATTATTAATGGGTTTCTGTTCCTATAAAATATCTTAATTACTAAAACCTATGTCCGATCAAAAATTTTGATCGGACATAGG
>JABUQX010007677.1:0-2500 GCA_015478945.1 Trachelipus rathkii | reverse complement strand
TGGAGGCTATAATAATAATAATAATAATAATAATAATAATAATAATAATAATAATAATAATAATAATAATAATAATAATAATAATAATAATAATAATAATAATAATAATTAATAAATGAATAATTATAATTAATATAATATTAATAATAACAATATTAAAAAAATAAAACAATAATAATTGATAATTATAATATAATAATAATAATAATAATAATAAATAATAATAATAATAATAATAATAATAATAATAATAATAATAATAATAATAATAATAATAATAATAATAATAATAATAATAATAATAATAATAATAATAATAATAAAGAGAAAAAGAAGATTCTGTAAAATATATTTAAAGTCTTCTAACTGTTATTTTTTTTCAGGAAATAAGCTCCCGTACAGGGTAATTAATATTTATCACCTAGAAGTATGTATAAAATTTTATACATACATACATACATACATACATACATACATACATACATACATACATACATACATACATACATACATACATACATACACAACTCTTGTAAACAGTAAAACATTTAGTGAAATTAAATTTAGGAATGTGTTTTTATATTTTATCCATTTATTCTCTCAAGCAAACCTCACACGCTCACAAATGCAAGCAGGAAGTATATATATATACAGAGGTGGGCATCGTTACTCAAAAAAGTAGTTCCGTTATCGTTACTCCGTTACTCGGAAAAAGTAGTTGCGTTATCGTTATTCCGTTTTTTGAAAGGAAAAGTAACGAAGTGCCTTTACTCCGTTACTCCGTTACTTTTAGCTTTTCAATATGACATTAATTACGGTATCTTAGGCAATTTATTGGTTTGTGTATATTAAATTTTCAACATTATCATTATTATTAAAAAACATACCCTCATGTAAGACCCTCGCGCACTCAAGACTTAGTCCCTTTGCATCCACCTACGATATAATTGCACCAGCCACCTTCCTGCCATTCACAACTTTCCTACTACACTCTGCATCATCGTTCCCTTTTCATCCAACATGTATACCGAACATTTAAACCCAGACACTTGTTCCAGCTGCTCACTATCTAGCATAACTTCAGACCGAGGACTGTCCTCACTCACAGCAATAACCTTACTCTTATCTACGTTTACCTTCAAACATCTCCTTTTACACACCCTGCCAAATCTCTCTCCCAATCCTCTCAAATTCGCCACAAAAAAACAAATTATCCGAATATAATCCACTCTCTTCCATTCTCTATCATTCTAACTGAGATTGTGGAGTCGGAGTCGTGGAGTCGGGGAGTCGGGGAGTCGGTGTCAGAGTCGGAGTCGGTAAATTTGAAGAGGGTGGAGTCGGAGTCGGAAAATTTTGAAACGACTCCACAACCTTGATTCTTACACCATCCCCTGCCATTAATTCTTTCATAACCCCATCCATATACAAATTGAATAACTAAGAAGACAAAGCACATCCCTGCCTCCCTCCGCTATTAATATTAAAACAAACTTTTTCAACTCCATATATTCTTACACACGTTTTACTATCATCATGTATACTTTTGATTCCATTCAGAAGCTTACGACCAACACCATATATCAATAACACCTGCATAGAGCTTCCGTATTAATCATTTCATACGCCTGTTTGCAAATACAAAAAAACTAAAATTACAATTTATTCTTTCTCTAGCACGCCTACACATCATTTTTTCAAATGTTAAAGATTTGATCCACCACATCCTTTACCACTTCTAAAGCCACCTTGTTTTTCACAATCATCCTCAGTCACTCGACACATTCTTTCGACCAAATATAAGTATATATCTTTCCTACTAAACTTAATAAACTAATTTCCCTATAATCCCTACGGTTACCCTTATCTCATTTACCCTTTATATAAATAATATTACTTCTCTCCTCCAATCCCTCGGAACTATGCTCTTCATAAACATTTTTGTTACACAACTTCAAATCAATCAATCACCATCTCGCCTCCGCTCTGATCATTTTTACCGGTAATTTTATCTATACCTGCAGGGATTTATCATTCTTCAACTTGCTCACTCATCTACACATTACCTACTCCTTACTAATGACCTTTTCATTACCCAAAATACCTATTCCTTACACCATCAAACCTACACACATTTCACTCTCACCTCTTCATTATTGCAATGTTATGCAGATTTTCGAAATGTCCCCTCCACACTCTAGTCACATTCATCTCATCAGTTAAGAAAGCAACCAATCCCTATTCATTATTCTATGCAAATTCCCCTAATACTTATATATTATAATATATATATATATATATATATAATATATTTATATATATATATTTATATATATATATATATATATATATATATATAAATATATATATATATATATATATATAGTATATAATAAAAAATAATAATATATATAAAAAATAATAATAATGCTATTTTTTACAGTATAGCAAACAAACCACTCACAGGAGCAAAGAGGCACCCATTCAGGAGAGAGGAAAA
>JABUQX010007676.1:0-59139 GCA_015478945.1 Trachelipus rathkii | reverse complement strand
TCACTCACTCACTATATATATATAAGTATATATATATATATACTATTATTATTAGGAGATTGAAATGCAAAGTTCTCACCCCGTTATTCCTAAGGGCAGAAAATAACCTCACTTAATATCCGTAGTTTAAATTAGGTGTAATTATTATATTATATTAAATAAATATATATATGATACATCAGATACGGCTTACAGGACACTGATCGATATATATGAATATGAGGATGTAGGAGAGCGGAAGGACTACTATTAGTTTAGGTATATTACTATATATATTATATATAGTACTAAGAATAGTAATAGGAATGGCTATATATATAAGTATATATTATATAGTATATTAATATATATATATATAATAATATATATTATTTGTTTTTCTTTCATTTAAGCTCATATTAAACATGTTTTTCATGAAGTTTCATGAAAATCGGAAAGTTAAAAGTTTCGTTGAAATCGGCATAATGGCTATAATTATTATTATTATTATTATTATTATTATTATTATTATTATTATTATTATTATTATTTAATTAAATAATAATTATTTAATAATAATAATAATAATAATAATGAATAATGGAGATAATAATAATAATAATAATAATAATAATAATAATAACTAATAAAATGCGTAAGCTATTTAAAAAAAAAAAATATGCCTTCAAAGTTCAAATAAAAAGCAAAAGTGAGCTAAAATTTGACAAAGATTCTTGCCAGGCGTACGACGTGTGAAATCAAACTATTAATTAGTGGCAACAAAACGCCGTCAGGTGTCATGAGTCTCATTTCACAGTTGAAATGTGACTTAGCTGGTTTGGTTAGTATTTCAGAGTGTTTATTTATGGACATGGTCTTTTAAGACCAATCATATTATACAAATATGTTAAAAGACTGTATTTTTTGTTAAAATTTAAGCAGATGACTGCCAATAGGCAGTGGTAGAAGTAATAAGCATTTTATAAGAACTCGAACACATACCGCCATCTTAGATCCTCATACACCGCCATCTTAGATTCTGTGCCGAATTCGATTAATACGAACATGGCCAAAATTATTTATTGCTCCTAGAATTTAAACGAAACTTTGTCTTCAAATTTTTAAATGAAAATATGGTAATTGTTACCCAGAGGGTTGTCTGGAATGATTATGGATTGGTTGGATACATTCTTTTCTCTTAGCTGATTTATTTAGGATCGATAACTTCACATATTTACTGAGCAATAATAAATCGTACTATTGTCTTTATCGGATATTATCCTTAATTAAGAAGTGAAATAAATTATACTCGTAATAGTGTGTGAATTTAATATATAGTTGATTTAGCTTTAAGAACATCCGTTGAGATAATGTATAATATACAGTACGTTAATTAACTCCGCAGAAAATGACTTGACGGCAGAAAGTTAAAATTTAGTTATTAATACGGGTGAACATTAAATATTGATTTTGAATATTGCAAAAATTCTGGGCAAGACCCTTGTGGAATATTTACAGCATTTCCCATTCAAAAAAGTTTATCGAATGTTAAAACTAACGCAGGTTTATATATATATATATATATATATATATATATAGTTGATTTGTTATATATATAGTATATATTATATATATATTATATATATATTATATAATATATATATTATATATATATTATATATAGAATATATATATATATATATATATATATATAATATATATAATATATATATATAGTATATATATATATTATATATAATATAATATATATATATATATATATATATATATATATTGTTGATTTGTTAATAAATATTAAACCAATTGAAATTAACCCAATATTAGACAACGCCTTTTGGCAAAGGGATATAGTTATATTCGGTGTCCGAATAAATATAATAAACTATATATAAATAATAATCGTTTATTGTACGTATGTATATTCGTTTCGTACTTTCGAATGCTAGACAGCGCCTTTTTGGCAAAATGTTCTGGCCACATTCGAGAGTTGTAAAATAATAGAAAAATAAATAAATATAATAATTATATTAAATGTTATATCACGGTAAAAATATATTTAAGATATCGTCGGTTCATTAATACTATAAAGTATTGTATCTTACATACAGGGGTACCGTATCTATTTTGGTTTCAGATCCTAAAGGTAGGGTTGGAAAAAAACCATGTTTTTTTAAAAAAAAACAAACCATTGTTTTTTATAAAAACCAAATCAATGTTTTTTTATTTTTATTCTATTTTGATGGTTTTAATGTAGTTTTTAATGGTTTTAATAGATTTTAAAGGCAAAAATCACTACTGGAAACTGTTATACATATGTGCTAACACATTTTTTAAAATTCTTAATAAATATCTTTAGATTCTTAAATTTGAAATTTTCTTGATCTGAAAAAACGGTTATACTTTATTATTTTCCAAAAAAAAAAATGCATAAAGAAAAGTTTATTCTTATTTACCTTTATATTTGTATACTAGGAATATATATATATATATATATATATATATATATATATATATATGATTATATATATATATAATATTATATATATATAATATATATTATATAATATATATATATATATATTTCTTAATATTATTTATATAAATATATATTATATTATATTAATAAATAATAATTAAAAATATTTTTAAATTATATAGTACTTTTATATAATATATATATACTAGATATATATATATATATATATATATATATATATATATATATTGCTAGAGAGAGAGATTCATCATTAAAAGTCGAAATTGAAATTATCATTAAGAATTTTATACAAAAAAACTAATTTCCCTGCTTTAGCTGTTCCCAACCTATTTCTAATGTTGCTGGGCACAAGTCCTAAAGTTGGAAATACCCTTTCAACATTAGCATTTGATGATTTTGTTTTTGAAATATCTTACATTTTATATATATATACCTTCTCATCTAATTTTTCTGTGAGAGATCTGTACCAAGATGAAGAAGAGAACACTTTCAAATAGGTTATTTTTATGAAATGGAGGAGAATTTGCTGTTAAATTTATACAAATGTTCATCAATTCAGGATACTCATTTTCCATAAATTTCTTTGTTTTTGAATACTCATCCTCTGGAAGTACTGCGGTCTGATATCTTGGGTTAAAAATATACGCCAATAAGTGAGCTTCTGTTTACTGCCTGATGATACCTCCTTTTTACTTTGGCTAAATCTTGTCTGTTGACGTGGTGGATTAAGCTGTTCTAGCTCCATGTTCATATTTTTTCCAAATATAAACAGCATCACTTAAGTTTACAGTCATTGCCTTCTAGCTTGGTTAATGCTGTGGCCACACACACTCCACACATGAGTTTTATTATAAACTTTTGAAATGTGGCATCGATGGGTAGAAAATGAATTTCCAAGAGCTCGAAACAAGAATCATGTTTTAAACATGTTAAATTTACATATAAGTTATATTATATATATATATATATATATATATATATATATATATATATATATATTATTATATATACTATATAATATATATATATATATATATATATATATATATATATATATTATAATCATTCTCCCAATAATATAAAATCATAAATAGAATTATATTACCTTTCAATTTACCTTTTAGTTAATAAATTTTAAGAAAACCATATCAAAATCCTGAGCAAAGCATAGTATTAATAAATATACTTTTTAATATTTTATGCATGGTTTTTTTATGGTTTAAACCATCCCAACCTACTAAAGGAATTCAAAACTACTTAACACCTTATATTCGAGCAATTTTTCTTTAATATTTTTTAATGCCAAAAGTTATATATATTATATCATAATATATATAAAAGATTATACAAAAAACTATAGACATTGTAGAGAATATAATATATATATATATATAATATATATATATATATATATATACTATGGTAAGAAAGTTTAACGCCCACACTGTAATACTGTAAATTAGTAAATGTACTGGTATATCAAACCTAAAGTATAAAAATTAACCTTTTTATTGGCGATATGAAAACTAAGCAAATAAAAAAAGCGACATTCTTAATTGAGTAAAATGTATTGAGTTTTAGCTCTTGAGCACTGTAGGGTCGGACGATTTTTCGATGTTCTTTATGTAACATCCTTTTAAAGGAGTAGCGCCTATAATAATTCATATAATAGTATTATAATATATAATATATATATATAATATATATATATATATTATATATAGATATCATATATATATATAGTATGTTCTATTTTTGAATCAGTTCAATATTTTCTGAAAAATTTTCTAGGTTAAAAAAAATTTCTAAGTTCAGAAAGTTAAATTATATTTAAGAAAAATTCTTTTAGTGCAAGCTTCTGGCATAATTCCAGAAACTTGAAACTAAAAGAAATTTTTCTTAAAAAACTAAAACTTTTCTGACACTTAGAGAATTTTTTTTGACTTAGAAAATTTTTTTCAAGAAAATAGAACTGATTCAATATAGAAACTTTCCATATAATATTATATATATATATATATATATATATATATATATATATATATATATATATATATATATATATATATATATATATAATTATATATATATATATATATATATATATATATATATATAGAGTTTTTATTTATTTATTATTTATTTATTATTATTTATTATTTATTTATTATATATTGCAGTTTTGTTGAAATAACGCGTTTTATGGATGTTGATGGATTCTATTATTTTCCTTTTTTGTGTATGATTTGTATATTTTAATATAGAGATGTCTTGTGTATTAATGCCATGGTTTGTGTTAGTACGATGATTAGTAAAGGCAGAGTTGGTGTTGTCAGTGGTAAGATCATAATTATGTTGATACGTTCTTCTGGTGATATCATTGGTCTCCCCTATGTAAATAATAAACACCTAGGGTTAAAAAAAATACTAAATAAAATCATTAACCTACGACAAAGTAGTTAACTAATTATTATATATATATATATATATATATATATATATATATATATATATATATATATATATATATATATATATATGCCAAACTATACAATAGGCTTACCACATACCTCGAAAACTACGATATGTACAAGAAAACCAATAATATATTCGGAATCAGCATATAAAAATCAGTATGGGAATGTTGAATAATAAAAAAATATATAATAAATACAATACCTTGGATATTACCTTACATTTGCCAACTTAATTTAAACAAATTACCCAAAAAAGTATACGTTTTCTTTCTATCAGTTCAAGATTTTAAGGTTAACTTTAAAAATCATGATTTTTGTATTATTGCATTAAAAAAGTTTTTATATTTGTAAAAATTATTTCATCAGCACTCATGCATTTACGTTAATAAAGAAAAAAAAATTTTCTTCCTTAAATTTTGGCATACGAAATAAATAAATTAACCTGTCTTCTGATTAGCCTAGATTTTGTTGCGAGGAATAAAATCACCACTCTCGTACACTTTCTTCAGAATTTTATATAATTTATATCTTTATTTAACATTTCAAATCAAAAAATAACGTTTTCCATTATTACATTTTTACGACTATTCCAAATATGTTATTTGTTTTCTGATTCAAGTAATTTTCAAGATATACTGGCGAGCCTAAATATAAAGTTTTCACCACTAATATATATATAATATATATATATATATATTATATATATATATATATATATAATATATATATAATATTATATATATATATATATATATAATGGCTACATTAATACATAAAGTGGATACTTTAATTTTTTCCGTGGTTGCCTAATCTTAAAAATTTGACATTTGGGACTGTCCTTTTATGCCAAAGGAAAATATATTTTTATGGTAAACTTTATAATATATATATATATTAGTATTATATATATATATATTATGATATATATATATATATATATTATATATTATATATATATATATTTATATATAATATATAATATATATATATATATATATATATATATTAATATTATTATATATTATATATATTTATAATATATAATGTAAATATTTATTATATATATAGTATATATATATATATGAGTATATATATATATATATATAATATATAATATAGTATATATATATATCCATAGTGTATTATAATATATATATTTATATATTATAGTATATAGTATATATATATATATATAATATTATATATATATATATATAATTCTATATATATATACATTTTTAAGTTTTTTTTATAGAAAAAAAATTAATGTATAATTAGCAAAAGGAGAATGTCAAGGAAGAAATTTTACCCATATTTTGGCAGCTTGGGACAAATGGAATGCCTCAATCCTATCTTCAAATTGGAGGCCATTATTTACAATAAATCTTGCTCGTCCCTTGATTTTTAACTAACGAATACCCGCAACCTAGACCGCAGAGATGGCAGGATCGGGTCCTCTCGGCCCTCCTGGTGGACGATGGGGGGGGGGAGGGGGGGGGGATTTTAGTCTGTCTCCCTCCGTTGGCTCGAACTCCCTAAAAAATTAATTTATCCATGAACCGTAAAATTGGTTTATTAAATATAACTAATATCAGTTCACTAAGCCATCTTTTCGAATTTTAAGCGATGTCAAGATGCAATAAATAACAATAAATATATATATATATATTATATATATATATATATATATATATATAGTATTATATATATATTTATATATATATTAATAGAAAAAAAGTCCAGAGCTTCAATGAATGACAGAAGACTGGGATCTTCGTATATGTTTCGTAAATAAGGAAAGTTGTGCGAGGTTACCCCAATATAATGTTCTTTTTTCCTCACCTTTGAAGTACTTAGTTTAACCTATAAACAAACAATTTCTCGGATAAAAATATTGAAAATAAATACAATAATATACATAATTTTTTTCAACAGTTAATAACACTAATATATTTTACCTGTGACCAAGTTCTTCTATCCTGTTCGTATGGACGCCCAGTTTGAGGGCTTTAAAGTCGTAAAGAATTATTTAACGGTAGTAAGAATGTTTGGTACTTCAATTTCTATGGCATTTATAACGATGGCAGGAGCGGGATTATCTTACCACTTTTTTCAACATGATTTTTCAATAATGTTTTGGTAAGAGTTGTCCGCTGCTTCTATTAGCCAATGGCACAAGAAAACATTTTTTAGCTCCCCTTTCGACACCACCTAGTACCCAGGTTCCATCTACAAATTTACCTTTATGATATTTTCTTTTACCAAATGCACTTTCATCTAAACTCGACAATTTTTTTTGATAAAGCATCCCTATTTTTTATAACTTCTTTATTATGCTCTGCGACTGAGAGTTTATATGCACTATCCAATTGAGTAAATAATACATAAGATTTTGCCACATTACAACTGGGGTGTTTAATGTTAAAATAATAAATTAACCTTAAACTTATATTAAATGGATGCGAGAATTAAAGAAAAAGTAGCCTTCAGGAAAAATCCCGGTCCACAATCTGTTATGGCGCGAGCGAATGGAGCGATGTCCTAGACATGAAAGAAAAATCGGTGAAGACGGTAAATGATATGATTGAGTATGAGATAATTTACTATTCTCATATTATTGCGACTAACATAGGTGCTGATGTGTTACTTCGCAAAGAGAGTCTAGAGCTTGTAGTGTACTTTACAAAAGATCTTAATAAGTCAAAGAATATATCTTATCAGAAGTATATATGAGACCATTAGAGTAAACGCAAACGTCCATCTTGAACAAAGTTCCAAACAAATTAAGTTTTAAAACCTTTTTTTTTTGTAGGTCAAAATATATCCTAACTGTTCCGCATCTGTACCATATTTAATAAAGATAAACAGATATTTCTACACCCATTCGAATCCCCAAATCCGCATTCGATATCTACCTCTAATCCATAAGAATTAATCCATATACAGATATTTCTACACATATACTAATATTAGTACTATTTTTCACTCCGGGAATAGCTGTAAACATAATAAATATGCTGAGAATAATTCTATACAATATTATAGAGTGTGAGTAAGGGTAAAGTGGCTATTAAAGTGTTATTGAGGAATAATACGGAGAGATTATTCATGATATAACGTGAGTGAGTACTCACTCACTTGGGTCAGAATGAGAAGCAATCTCTCAGGTAGGACCTATCATAGGCCATCCTAGAATCAGGCTTCGAGGTCAGCCACTAATTATATGATATACTATATATACGACCCTCACTCAACCTACCGCATTTCTCCTCAACTGCTATATCAGATTAATAATTTCTAATATGAGCTCATACAATATGCAACTCATATACCGATATATATCTAAATGTAATCAACATGACTGATAATAAATATAAGAAATAAGGGACATACCTGAGTGAGGTCAGAGGGAATAGATCATAGATAATCTATAGTGAGTATCTCACAGGTTGGTTTAGTAGTGAAATAGGATGATAGTCAAAGATGAGATTTACCTATTTATGATGTATATTTAGGATGATTATTAGCACAGTAAATACTCAATATTCAAGAGTCGAGAATAAGAGATAGGAAAGGATAATTTGTATACAGTACAATGGTCTAGGTTAGTGAGACTATTCGCACTGTGTCTTGTTGTGGCTCGTATAAGCCCTATATATAAGGCCAGTAAAGATTATATTTTTGAGCAGTAGGTTGATAGTATGAGTATCCAAAGAGTGATCAGCGGTGACTTTCGTTTAATATAATAAAGTCCGCTTTGCTCGTTATCGAAGATGAGTAATCATCATATACTCACTATGCATATAATATAGTAACTGAATTTCTAATATGACTATCGAATAAAATAGCAAGAGTTAGATGGATAGATAATAGTAAGAATTTTTTCCACATATATACTTATATATATATAATATATTAACTTTATATATAAATACCTACTCACAATATTACGACACTGTCTCTAGCTACTGAGTTCTGAATACCAGAGATAATCACAGCATATATACTAGATCTTAATACTTATGTGAATGTCTATGATATATAGAGTAATATAAAATAATTTATTAGATCTAAGATCTAGAATGGAACGTAGCTCATATACTACAATCACGGATTAATATAAGCTATACACGTTTAATAGTGAGCTCACATAGATATAAGCTGAAGCTCTTCACATGTGACCAGTTTCACTAATAGCATAGTATAATTCTTAATTATCTATTATATATAGTATATAGACGTAGAGAACAGCGTGATCAATTAGCCATATGACTACTACTAAATCGGTATACCTACCGATTGAATAAGATGACTCCAAGATAAAAACGGCATAGTCAGGATGGAGTTAGTTATTAGGATATATAAGAAAGTAATTATAAATTAATAGAGAATATAAGGTTTGTTAGGTTTAGATTTATACTAGATATGAGCAAGGTGGATAGTGGTAATTTATATTATATAGAATAAGAAAGAGGTCTAGTGTGATTAGCATATATTATCATTAAGGTCAATATATGATTAGTTTATCAAGTAAATGAGTTGGTAGACGAATGCCGGAATGTTGTAGTGGTTTACTACTTTTATGTAATAATGTCTTTATTACGCTGATTCACAAAGATATGTAGTGTGGTTTTTTCTTTTAATTGGATATATAAGCTATATTCACGAGCATATTTATCATATATAATAAATAAAGAATATTTACCCATTAGAGTGTGATTGTCTTTCAACAAATCAAATCATTCTAACATATTTCGAGAAAATATCTAGTGAAGCAGTAGTCCGTGTCCGCACCCCTAAATATTCAACATCCATATAGTCTCATTGTCAATGTTTAGTGATATTTGATAATTAGGAACTCACACTCGTATCTTAAAAAATATTAAGGAAATGTAAATACACTAGAGAGTCAGGGTCGTTATGAGAGACAGAATAGTAGAGGAGACCTAATATAATTATAACTAAGATATAGTATATGAATAGGAAAGTAGATAAGTAATATACATAACAAAAAATCGTTTGATAAAATATCTTGTTTATCTTATGTTAAGTAATTATAAAGAAATCACTAGTAATACAATATAGCTCACTAAATAGTAATTATTATTATATACGTAGAAGGAATGAAAGATTATATTAAGCATCACCAAAGAAAAACCTATAGGTGAGAGTTAATAGTTTTGGTATGGTAAGAATCTACTTTTATTGTTGTCAGGGAATATGGTGTAGCGCTTGATGGTGTATATACGTAAGTTAAACCGTGTAGACATCCTAGACGTTATAGAGCATATGAGAGCAGATCTATTATTCATACTCTCACATATACACTCATATTATTATATATTTATATACTGTAACTATAGTAAAAAATTTATTTAAAATATATATGAGTTATAATAAGATATTGTGAATTATATATTAATTAAATAACCTGAGTGAGAGTATAAGAAAAGATTTAATTATCTTATTTAGTACATATCTATATAATTAGTCTTTAACTAGATAGCAACGATGAACTACTAAAATAATTGTGTCTAGTGCAATAATTTCACTATTTTTAACGAATTCCTAGTGTAAGTGATAATTCATTCACTCATTATATCTAGTGAGAGTAATGTCTAATTTCATATCATTGTATGTTTAAGTTAAGATGTGTTCTCTAATTAAAGATTGGAAAATCACTCGTTCTCCTGTTAAAATCCCCTGTAGAGAGGTACAAAATCAAACTAGGATAGTCCGAAGAGTGGTATCAAAAGTTTACTCCCGACTTAAAATAAAATCGCTGCCAGACGTATGACTTCAATAAGAAGTAATATACAAACTAAGTTATTTGAATTAATTAATTATTTTAATAACAACTTTTTGCCTATCTCTTAATATGCACACCGACGAAATTTTATCACTTTAAATGACATACTCTCTCAATGCATACACACTATTTAAGTTAATCACTCAACAACAAAATTTCTTAAAATATCTATAAAGGGTGTATGCATATTGGCTTGCAATTTTTCGTTTTATTCCCGTAACGAGAGAAGATAAACGATTAATATACAGTAGTCGATAAAATCCGATATATCCGAGATTTTAAAAAGTGAACTTCATATCAGCCTTACAATATAAGTGAGTTGGAATAGCAACAAAGATAAAAAAACTGAGTCCGAGATAAATCCCAACTCTATTTAAATAGGTGAATATTTTTTCGCAAGTTATTTATAATTTGTTATATTAATTATTAATCCAAGAAATATAGTTATAAAAAACCACCGGTTACTATATAGTCAGCATATATATATATATCATCACCGACCTTCTCTCCCTTCGTAGACAGAGCAATAACGAGGAAGGAAAAAGAGGAAAAAAGAGAAAAGAGAGTGATTATATCTATTGACAATACTATAAAATAAATAAAGTCACTAAATCTATATATATATACCTTTTCGGTGATATAAATATATAATATTAAAAATATAGAAATGGAGAGTTAACTGAGAAATGAAAATCGATCATATAATGTATATATCGGATCTCTTATTTCTGAGCGATGACCTACAGAGGTCAGGGAAAAGCGTGAGAATAAATGTATTCTTATTATAGTTTATATATATAAGATCATAAATATCGAATAATAATAGATATAATCCGATTAGATATATTATATATATGATATATCAGGGCAATTACCTCGTAAGGGAATAAAAACGAAACAATTATGAAGTATAATATTAATAATAAATTATTTAATATACTAAATAAGATATATAATGCACATTTACATAAACTTTTAACGATTATTTATTTTTAATAATAAATATAGTAGTAAATATATATATGTATTATAATTATAAAAATTCGTTACTTTTATTCAATTTAAATATAATACATTATTTTCACTGACAAAAATATTTTGATAACATTGTGCCGAGTTGAATCATAAACAATATGAGTTTTACTGACATTATCTGGGCAAGGATCAGAATATATTATCTTAATTTATTTGTCGGGAGTACTAAAACTTATAAAGAGAGATATATAAATATCTTCAGAAATATATTTAGACAAGGATGGAGTTTCGTTTGCACCGTTTTCCACTTTTCTTGCTGTTCGGGAAAAAATATGTAATAGAATAAAAGTTTAATATGAAAGAACCATAATACATTTAACAGCAAAATGATTTAAACTATCTTCATAGGGAAGTGTAATACCAAGAGAGATATTGATTAAAGAATCATATAACATATAAAAATGGTCACGGAATATATCATTTAATAAACCATATATAGGGATTACGGGTAATTACCTATATGGTAATATATACATAAATATATTATATGATCCTAATGAATAAGCATTATATAAACTTTTTATTAATCAAATTGTCATTTACTTGTCAATCTAATTTAAACCACAA
The DNA here is from genome assembly GCA_015478945.1 of Trachelipus rathkii. Classification (NCBI taxonomy): domain Eukaryota; kingdom Metazoa; phylum Arthropoda; class Malacostraca; order Isopoda; family Trachelipodidae; genus Trachelipus; species Trachelipus rathkii. The sequence goes on along the minus strand of JABUQX010007676.1, from coordinate 46,754 downwards.
TTATATTAGATTTATAAATATATTACTGAGTAGGAATATTTATTTGAGTGGTATATATGGGAGACTTATGGTTGCACAGGTTCGGATTAGAAATATATTGTTATGGAGTGGGATACATTATACTACGTAAAACTAAGCTTAAACAGCTGAGTGATTCTAGCCTATACCATGAAAAGGGTGATTTAATCGCTCTTAGGAGATAATAGGTTAAATAGTAATAGTGGAGATCGGAGAAGTTTTGTTTTAGTGTTTAAATGAATAATATCTAAAAGTTGAATTATTATTACCCCTACTTTGAGGTGTTGTGGTGAATGAGATTTGTAGATATTAACTGGTTATGTATTGATAAGGTGAGTTGTTAATCTAAATTGGTGATTATTGTATTGCTGAGTTTGAGTAAATAATATATACGTTTTAGAAATACATGTCACTCATGGAATAGCGGAACACATAAAAGGTAATACTGTTGTTTCTGTTGCTTATGGCTTCCTATTCTTGTTTTAGCATCCGACTCCGCAGTTTACCTTTTGTGCTCTTGTTATATAGCAGTTACTACTGAGCTTATTGATGTGCCTACTACTGAGAGAGATGAAATTATTAGAGGAGTTAAATGAGACATGTTTTCAAAATATATAATATTTATTTGTAAATATTTTTTTAAACAATCACATTAATGATTAAATATTTTTCATAAATGTAATTATCTTATATTCGAAAAGTACGAATCATTAATAGAAATAATACTCCAATATATATATAATACATATTATATATAATCAGTCGTGAGTTATTAAAAAGTATATTACTAAAAATGTAATTATATATATATATACTTAATTATTATATAATATATATAGTATTTATAATTAATTATATATTATTATATATTAAATATATATTAAGTTATAATATATCATATATATCAGAAATATTATATATTCATTTTTACTCATTTAATATTATGATATAATAATATTAATTTCACACTTAAATATATATCCTCATTTCTTTCTATACTACAAGACCTTGGGGTAGTAATAAGTGTAGGCGAGTATGATCCAATAAGGTCAATATATAGTATATAAAATATATGATCACAAACTACTGGTAAAATTTGCAATATAATTCAATAGATTCAGTAATAATATTAGTATAAATTCGTGAAAAAAGAAAGCTACTCATATATTATATAATATATATTAATATACAGCCTTAACCATAATAAGGTCACCTCACTACTCATCTATTATAGTACCTATATTATAGGGGAGAAACTATTTACGGTTCAAAAAGGAGTGTTCAAATAAATTTCCTAACCATAATCTACCTAAGCTTCATATTAGGGTAACGAATAATATATTATATATATATATATATATAGATATATATTAATATATATATATATATATATATAATATATATATATAGTATATTATATAGGGGGGATCGAGCCGACAGTGCGAAAGTCCCTACCTGAGATATATATTATATATACTATATATAATTATGATATATATATATATATATATATATAAATATATATATATATATAATATATATATATATATAATATATATATATATATATATATATTATTATATAATATATTATATATATATATATATATATATACTATATATAGGGGTGATCGAGCCGACAGTGCGAAAGTCTACCTGAGAGATATATAATATATATATATATATTTATATATATTAATATATAATAAAAAAAAAATATATTATATAATCTATATATATAGATATATATATAATATAAATAAATATTATATAATAATATATATATATATATTAAGTGACACATTTGGTCTTAAACTTGATATATATAGATTTGTTCTTTAAATATATATATAATATATTTATGTATATATATTTCGGACAGTTAGGTATTTTATTAAAAAAAAAAAAGGGTTTTAACTAGTTGTGCTGATGGTTCATTAGCCTCGAAGATGGACGTGTTTGGTTTACAATGTGTAATATCTGATAAGATCATTTTGCTATCTTTTTTAATGTACTACAAGTTAATTTTAGAGTAAACAAGTTGTATTTGTGATTCAGAATGTACTCTATATAATAATAAGTTTAAATTTTATTTTCCGTTGTCCTTAAGCAATTGTCGCAAAAGAGTTTACCATTTGTCCCTGAAGCCTTACTTTTCTTTATTCTCGCCTGCCATAATTATAAGTTTAAGGTTAATTTTAATTATTTTACAATTAAACACCCAGTTTTGTAATGTGGCATAAGATCTTATGTATTTTTCTAAAACAGCTGTGGATTGGTATCAATTTTTTTCTCAAAGTTTGCATTAAAGAAGTTATAAAAAATAGCGAAAAAATTGGTGGTGATGGAAAAATTGTCGAGTTAGATGAAAGCATTTGGTAAAAGAAAATATCATAAAGGTAAATTTATAGATGGAACCTGGGTACTAGGTGGTGTCGAAAGGGGGAGTAAGAAATGTTTTTTCTTGTGCGCATTGCTAATAGAAGCAGCGCAACTCCTTTGACATAACATTATTGAAAATCAATGTTGAAAAAAGGTTCGTGCTATAATAGAGATTGTTGGGAAAAGGGTATAAGAGATCTAGAGAAGATGAATTACCAACATCTGTACTACCAGTAATAATTCTTCTACACTTTACAAGCCCTCAACTGGGGTCCAGTACGCAACAGGGATAGAAAGACAGCTTGGGTACATGTAAATAATATATTAGGTTATTAACTGTGTGAAAGAAAAAATTACTGTATAGTATTGATTTATTTTTAATATTTTTATTCAGAATGTTTGTTATAGGTTAAATCTAAAGTACCTTCAAGAGGTGAGGAAAAAAGAACATATATTGGGGTACCTCGCAAACAATTTCCTTATTTAACGAAAATATAACATAGAGATCCCTTTCTGTCATTCTATTGAAGCTCTGGGAATTTTTCTATTTAATATTATATATATAATATATATATTAATATATATATAGTATAATATATATATATAGTATATATTATAATATATTTATTTATTTATTGCATCTTGACATCGCTTAAATTTCGAAAAAGATGGTTAAGTGAACTGATATTTGTTATTATTTTAAAATAAACAATTTACGGTTTTCATGATAACATAATTTTTTAGGGAGTCGAGCCAAAGGGGAACAGAGGGGAGACGCAAATCCCCCCCCCCCCATCGTCACCAGGAGCAGCAGATGAGACCCCGATGCCTGCCATCTCTGCGTCTAAGGTTCTGCGGTAATGTGTTTTGTCTCCTTAGCAATTTAAATTGTATAACCTACCTATTTTGAAACTTTTATTGAGGCATTCATTTTTGTTCGCCAAGCTTAGCAAATATATGTAAAATTTCTCCTTGACATTCTCCTTTTTTTTTGCTAATATTTTTTTTCTATAAAAAAAAACTTAAAAAATGGTATATATATATATATATATATATATATATATATATATATATATATATATTATATAATATATATATATAAATATATATTAATTATATATATATATATATATATATATATATATATATATATATATATATAATATATATAGTATATATTATATATATATATATATAAATATATACATATATATTATATATATATATATATAGTATAGTAATATATATATATATATATATATAATATATATAGGTTATATATATAATATATAAATATATATATATATATATATATTATGTATATTATAGATATATTATATATATATATATATATATTATTATATATATATATTATATATATATAAGTTTTACCATAAAATATATTTCCTTTGGGCTAAAAAGGACAGTCCAATGTCCAAATTTTTTACGATTAATCACCAACCGGAAAAAATTGAAAGTAATCACTTTTAAATGTATAATGTTAGCCAGTATATATATATATATATATATTATATATATATATATAGTATATATATATATATATATATGATTATATTATATATATATTATATATATATGATATATTATATATAATATCCAATATTAGGCTCGCCAGACATCTTGAAAATTACTTGAATCAGAAAACAAATAACATATTTGGAATAGTCGTAAAAATGTAATAATGGAAAACGTTATTTTGTTTGATTTGAAATGTTAAATAAAATATTGATTGTTTTAAATTTGAAGAAAGTGTACAAGAGGTTGATTTTTATTCCTGCGGCAACAAAATCTAGCCAATCAGAAGACAGATTAATTTATTTATTTTTCGGTGAATGCAAAAATTTAAGGGAAACGAAAATTTTTTTTTCTTTATTAACGTAAATGCATGAGTGCTGATGAAATAATTTTTTACAAATATAAAAACTATTTTTTAATCAAAAATATCAAAAATCATGATTTTTAACGTTAACCTTAAAAATCTTGACTGATTAGCCAAGAAAAACGTATACTTTTTTGGGGTAATTTTTGTTTAAATAGAGTTGGCAAATTGTAAGTTAATATCCAAGGTATTGTATTTATTAATTAATTTTTTTTATTATCAACATTCCCATACTGATTTTATAGTGCTTGATGTCCGAATGATATTATTGGTTTTCTTTGTTACATATCGTAGTTTTTCGAGGTATGTGGTAAGCCTATTGTATAGTTTGGCATACTATATATCTATATATATATATATAATATATATATATAATATATATATATATTATATGTATGTACTATATATATAATATTGAGTTACTACTTTAGTTCGTAGGTTAATGATTTTTATTTAGTATTTTTTTTAACCCTAGTGTTTATTCTTTTACATAGGGGGAAGACCAATGAATATCACATAAATACAATGAAGACCGATAATCAACTAAATTATGATCTTACCAACTTGACAACACCAACTCTGCCTTTACTAATTCATCGTATACTAACACAAACCATGGCATTAATACACAAGACTCTATATTAAAAGTGAGTGACAAAACTCATACACAAAGGAAAATAAATAGAATACCCATCAATCATGCCATTAAAAACGCGTTATCTATTCAACAAACAACTGCCAATATATATCAATAAATAGAATAATAAAATAATAATAAACTAAATAATAAATAAAATAAAACTCTATATATATAGTATATATATATATTTATATATATATAAGTATAGATATATACTATATATATATTATATAGTATATAATTATATTATTATATTATAGTATATATATATATATATATATACTCATATATATGGGAAAGTTCTATATTTGAATCAGTTCATATTTTCCTGAAAAAATTTTCTAAGTTCTGAAAAAGTTTTCTAAGTTCAGAAAAGTTTAAGTTTTTTAAGAAATTCTTATTAGTGGTAAGGCTTCTGGCAATTATGCAGAAGCTTGCCCACTAAAGAATCTTTCTTAAAAGAACTTAAACTTTTCTGAACTTAGAAATTTTTTTTAAAACCTAGAAAATTTTTTTCAGAAAATATGAATGATTCAAATATAGAACAATACCATATCTATATTATATAATATATATAATATATATATATATATGATAGTATATATATATATATAGTTATTATATATATAATAGTATATATATCGCTGACTCCTTTAAAAGGATGTTACATAAAGACAGCATTCATGAAAAATCGCCGAACCCTAACGCTCAACACCTTATTTTCAATACATTTTACTCAATTAAGAATGTCGCTTTTTTTTTTATTTGCTTTAGTTTTCATATCGGCCAATAAAAAGGTTTATTTTTATACTTTAGGTGATATACAGTACATTCATACCTCATTTAACCAGTATTACACGTGTGGCGTTGAAGTAACTTTTGTTACTATATATATATTATATATATATATATAGTATATAGTGATATATATATATATATACTATATATATATATATATATATATATATATATAATATATATATATATATATATAAACTTTGGCATTAAAAAATATTAAGTAAAATTGCTTGCGAATATAAGGGGTGTTTAATAGTCACAGAGGAAACTTAAAAGTACACATGGTTAAACATAAAAAAAAACCATGCATAAAAAATTTAAAAAAGTATATTTATTAATGTTTTCTTTAGCCCCTGTTGATACTGTGGTTTTCTCAATTTTTCAATCGAAGAGTAATTGAAAGGTAAAATAAAAATTTTTCGCTGATTTTATATTATTGTGAGAATGATTTATAGATACTATATATATATAATATATATATTATATAGTAATATATATATATATATATATATACTATAATATATATAATTATATATATTATATATATATTATATAGTATATATATATATATATATGGTAATTTAACATGTTTAAAACATGATCTTTTGTTGACCCTTGGGAATTCATTTTCTACCCAATCGATGCCACATTTCAAAAGTTTTATAATAAAACTACATGTGTGGTGGAGTGTTTGGCCACAGCATTAACCAAGCTAGAAGGCAATGAGTGTAAATGATGCTGTTTATATTTGGAAAAATTATGAACATGGAGCTAGAACAGCTTTATCCACCACTCACAGACAAGATTTATAGCAAAAGTAATAAGGAGGTATCATCAGGCAGTAACAGAAGCTCCCTTATTGGCAGTATAATTTTTTAACCCAAGATATCAGACCGCAGTAACTTCCAGAGGATGAGTATTCAAAACAAAGAAAATTTTTTATGGAAAATGAGGTATTCCTGATTGATGAACATTTTGTAATAGCTAATTTTATCTCAGCAAATTCTCCTGCCATTTCATAAAAATCAACCTATTTGAATAAAGTGCTCTGTTGTTCAGCAGTGACTTCCAGTCTTGGTACAGGAAAAATTAGATGAGGAAAGGTTATATATATATAAATAGTAGAGCGTATTGTCAGCAACTTCATCAAAATGCTAATGTTGAAAGGGTATTCTCAACTTTTTGGACTTGTGCCCAGCAACATTAGAAATAGGTGGGAACAGCTAAAGCATGGAAATTAGTTTTTTTGTATAAAATTCATATGATAATGCATTTTGGACTTCAAATGATGAATATTTCACTCTAGCAATATATATATATAATTATATAATTATATATATTGATGATATAGTACTATATATATATATATATATATAGTATATATATATATAATATATATATTATATATATATATATTATATATAGTATATATATATATAATATATATATATAGTATATTATATTATATTATATAATATTATATTATATATATATATATATATATTAGTATCAGGTATATATTATATATATAATATATATATATATTATATATATATTATATATTCCTAGTATTCAAATATATAGGTTAATTTGAATAAACTTTTATTTACGCATTTTTTTTTTTTTGGAAAATAATAAATTATAACCTTTTTTCAGTTATCAAGAAAATTTCAAATTTAAGAATCTAAAGATATTTATTAAGGAAATTTTAAAATGTATAAGCACATATGTATAACAGCTTCCAGCATAATTTCATATTTTTAAAATCTTAATTCAAACCATTAAAACTACATTAAAGTACAAAATAGATAAAAATAAAAAAAACATTGAATTTGGTTTTTATAAAAAACCATGGTTGTTTTTTTTTAAAAAAATCATTGTTTTTGTGTTCCGAACCCTACCTTTAGGATGCTGAAAACCAAAATATGATACGGTACCTGTATGTAAGATAAGCAATACTTATAGTATTAAGAACCACGATATCTTAAATATACTTTTACCGTGATATACATGTTAATATAATTATCTATATTTATCTTATTTTTCTATTATTTTAACAACTCTCGAAATGTGCCAGAACATTTGCCAAAAGGCGCTGTCTAAGCATTCTGAAAGTACGAAACGTAATATACATACGTATACAACAAGTAAACGATTAATTATTTATATATAGTTATTATATTTATTCGGACTACCGAATTATAAACTATATCGCCTTTGCCAAAAGGCGTTGTCTAATATTGGGTTAATTTCCTATTCCATTTATATTTATTAACATAATCAACAAATATATATATACTTAATATATTATATATTATATATATATATTATATATTATATATAGTATATATACTTATATATATATATATATAATATAATATATATATATATATATATATGATCTATATAATATATATATATATATATATATATATTCATCATTCTTGAATATATATACCATCTATATAATATATATATATATATATATATATATATATATATATATGATATATATATATAAGAACCTGCGTTAGTTTTTAACATTCGAGTAAACTTTTTGAATGGGAAATGTGTAAAATATTTCCACAAGGGTTTGCCCAGATTTTTTGGCAATATTCAAAACATATCTTAATGTTCACCGTATTAATAACTAAATTTTTAACTTCTGCCGTCAAGTCAATTTTCTGCGGAGTTAATTCACGTACTGGTATATTTACATTACTCAAGGATGTTCTACAGCTAAATCAACTATATATTAATATTTTCACAGCACTCTTCCGAGGTTTAATTTCATTTCAGCTCTTTTTAAGCCTAAACGAAATGACAAAAGTACGATCTTTTTAATGGTGGGCGAAAATATTATAACGGTATACATCCAAAATAGATCCGCCAAAGCACGGAAAAGGAATGTATTCCAACCAATCGATAATCATTCCAAAATATTTTATAGAATTTTCGCAATTTTTCATTTAAAAAATTTGAAGACAAAGTTTCGGTTTAAATTCTAGGAGCACATAAATAATTTTGGCCCATGTCTGGTAATATAATCGAATTCGGCACAGAATCTAAGATGGCGGTGTATGAGGATCTAAGATGGCGGTATATGATAAAGTTCTTTACAAAATGCTTATTACTTCTACCACTGCCTATTGGCAGTCATCTGCTTAAATTTTATAACAAAAATAAGTTCTTTTTAAATATTTTGTATAATATTGATTGGTTCTTAAAAGACCATTGACCATAAATGAACCTACTGAATATACTACCAAATGGCATATGAGAACTACCAAATGGCAAATGAGAACTACCACATGACAAATGAGAACCACCTAATGGCAAATGCGAACTAAAATGACAAATGCTGAATTTCACACGTTCAAACGGCACTGGCACGAGAAATCTTTGTTAAATTTTAGCTCATCTTATTTTGCTTTTTAATCTTGAATACTGTTGAAGGGCATATTTTTTTTTTTAGAAATAGTTTCATGTTTATTTATTAGTTTATTAATAGTTTTCATTATTATTATTAGTGTATTATTATTATTATTATTATTATTAATTAATTATTATTATTATTAAATGAATTATTTATTTAATTAAATAATAATAATAATATAATATAATATAAAATAATAATAATAATAATAATAATTATAGCCAATTAAAAATTGCCCGGAATAATTTGTTTCAACGAAACTTTTTAACTTTCCGATTTTCATGAAACTTCATGAAAAACATGTTTTAATATGAGCTTAAATGAAAGAAAACATATATATATATAAAGATATACATAATATATTACTATTATATATATAAATATAGTAGTATATATATATATTGATATATATATTATATAATTAATAATATATATGATAGTATATATATTAATATATATATATATATATATATATTATATATATATATAATATATTATTATATATATAAATATATATATATATATATATATATATATACTTATATATGATATAATATATATATATATATATATATATATTATATATATATAATAATATATATATATATATATATCAGAACATGAGACTGAAACAAGTTACAAAGTCTTCCAATTCAATATTTCAAGCATTCAAAACTACTTACTCCCACGTGCTTCTTTTAAACTTTGTTTAAGGCTTATCATGGTGTTGAAGCAATATTTAATTAATTTACCATTACTCACTAGTTTGGTGGTTCCGGGGGCGTAGGACTCCATAGAAAATGTTCGTGTGCCATGCATTTGTATCGGTGGTCGATGGCATTTATTAACTTTGTTCTAATTAAACACATTTTTGGCCAAAAGCGTATTTTTGAATGTGCAATTTGACAGGATTTTTAAAATAAAGTTCTTCATTCTTCAATCATTTTCAAATCTGTTCGCCTCTTACTTCTAGAATTGTCTGTCTTAGTCTTCTTCCGATTCTATTCTCGCTTGATCTGGAATAGAATTTAACATATTGCACTTATTTATTATATTTGACAAGCCTTAGGCTTTGAGGTGTAGATTGTTCAATGTTGCATGAACATTTTTAATATATTAGTTTGACTGGGGCAGTCTCGATAGGCCCATGTGGCTTCTTAATGTATTACGTTCTAACCTTGCTATGGCTGCAGTCTGTTAGCAACTACTGAGGTAAGCTGTATGGATCGGCATTGCCGTAAATCTAGCCCTAACCTAATATATATATACTATTATATATATATATATATATATATATAATATATATATATATATATATAAATATATATTATATTATATATATAGGAACTTGTCCTTCGTATAAAAGGTGTTAACGATATATATCGACGAACAAATGTAATCGATGTTTTTTTGAATATTTCAAGGTCAATAGTGAGACAGATGGGTTGCCAATAACAGTTTTCTTTTTTTTTTTTTAAACTAAAGGAATACCCAAGATTAAATAGCAAAGATGTCAAAGAGTCAGGGTCTCTCGGCCTCAGCGGGGAACGACGGGGGGGACTTCGTCCCCCCCTCTGTCCCTCCGTCGGCTCGAGCCCCTTAAAAAAATATAAAAAAAAAATTAAAAAAAATTAACAAAAATTATCATGATAAAAAAAAGCAACTTGTGGAAACTTTCGCGATCTTTCTATTGGAGTTTTAGATAACACGTGACACTGCTGGGCTGCATGAGGAGAGTTCCGCGATTGCGATATTATGCCGACTTTATATCTAATTTCCTTTTTAAGGATAAGTGCCTATACTATATATATATATATTATATATATATATCTTATATTAGTATTAATTATATATATATAGATATATATATATATATATATTGGTGTATACTTAAGTTTCTTAATGACCGATCGACGTTTAAAGTTTTTAAAATCGATTTTCGATATATGTGTATCGATTATACCCAAAGGATACGCGAGAATCCAAATTCTATTAACACTATATATATATATATATATATATATATATATATATATATATATATATATAATATATATATATATATATATATATATATATATATATAATATATATCATAATATTATGGACTTTAATTCATTGAGTATTATTGGAATCTTTCAAATATCTACTGTATATGACTAAATTTTGAAAGGTACATAATTTTATTTTAACTGTGTTTCGTGAGGTTGAGACGTATTTTTTGTTCCAATTTGTGAGAACTGGGATTAATAGTCGTGTTAGCTATGCTGTGCAACATTTGTAGTTTGATAACTAGATAAAAGGTTTTGTAGAAAGTCAGGCAAGAATGGTGAAGATTACGCAAATAGGAGAAAAGTTTATTTTTATTGTTCTTAGTAAACATTGTGGCTCGAAGTATACTGTTTCTCCCACAATATTATATTTTTTTCAATGTCCTTTTATATGTATTTCTTTGTACAATGACGAAACAAGTTTCAAGGGTAGTAACCTATTTTGATGTCAGTGAGAACCAACATTTATAGATTGGATTAATTTATTTGGTTTAATGTATATATATATAATAGCCAAGGCCTCTTAGAAGGCCAATCCATATCTCAAAAAACTACAGATAGCTACAGGGAAAAGGAATACATTTTTTGGAAATCCTTGTAAATTTTCGTTAAGAAAATGTAAAAAAAAAAAAAAAATAAAAAAACAAAAATTGCTTTTTTTTTGGGGGGGGGAGCTCGAGCCGGCGGGGGACATATGTATAGATATTATTTGTAAACGGTAATTACACGCGCAATTTTAGGGGCTCCGAGCCGACGGGAAGCGACAGGGGGGGACGTTTCCATACCCCGTAGGGGAGGGGGGAGGAACCCCCGCGACACTCAAATACCAAAGAGCGGGGGTTCCGGAGACCCTCCCCGGAGGGGGGGAAATTAGTCCTACCCCGTCTAGTTCCCCGGAAAGCGAGAGACCCCGACTCCTGCCATCGGTGCGGTATATGCTGGGGTATTCTTTAAGTTAAAAAAAAAAACGACAAAAATTTACTAGAAAGTCTATTTATTTGTAACGATAACGTAATAAAAAGTGAAATAGGCTTCTACTCAATATTTACTATAATTTTAACAAATAACTTTTTTTTTTTACATTTTTCGCACTAAAATTGCGTACCAGCTATTCCCCGCAATGTAATGTCCTTTTCCCGGTAGCTTGTTGTAGTTTTTGGAGAATATGGATTGTGGCTCTTCTAGAGGCTGTTATAATATAGTATATATCATATAGTATATATATATATATATATAGTTATATATTATATAATATATATATAGTATTATAATGTGTATATATATATATATATATATTTATATATTATTATATTATATGTATATACGTGTGTATCTATCGGGTTATATGATATATATTTCGATATAATCGAAATCGAAGGTCAGAAAGAAACAAGTTTTACCATATATTAGTATAGATATAATATATATATAATATATATATTATAGTATATATATATATATATATATGATATATATTATACTATATATATTATATATATTATATATATATGTAATAGTCTGACAGAGGTGGGAACTTCCGCTCTTTAGTCCGCTAGTCGGCTAGTCCGCTAGTCCGCTCCGAAATAGGTGCGGACTAGCGGAGTTGCGGAGTCGTCAGGAAATTAGCTGGACTTGCACGTGCGGATCAAAATAAGTTTCCGCTCTTTTTGTTAAACGCAACCTTTTTAAAAAAATGACATATGAGGTACTTTATAAGAATTCTTATTGGTTATAATAAGAAAATATAATTTTTATTTTAAGTTTAATTAAATTATTTTACTTTTAGTCTAAGACTTATTGTTTTTTAATAATTAAGCTTCCAAAAATAAATCTCAACCTCCTTAAAGGTAACATATATAAATAAATAACATTTTAAATTTAATTTTATAGACTGAATGGCTATTACCCTCATATTACTTTAATTATTAATATTTTACTATGATAACTAGGCAATATCTAAATCAATTCTGTGGAAAACCCAACTATAGTTATATAGTTTATACTATATTAATATAGTATATATATATATATATATATATATATATATATATATATAATATATATATATATATTATATAATATATATATATATATATATATATATAGCTACCCAGCTGATACGTAGCATTAGCATCGACTCTACAAGGAGTCGAAGGCTTTCATGATTTCCTACTAAAGTCTTGGACGAAATAGACCTTCTTATGGGTCGGACAGGGTGGTCAAATATTTCAGAAGGGAGGCAGAATTATTTAGGTGAGGACCTAAATTAGCAATGGTCTGCTGGAAGTGAACTAACACGACAGCACTCCTCTTACCAAGGACATCTTTCCCTTTCAGCACAGGCAGAATTTGTTGAACTTGTTCATAAAATCTAATACACCTCTCTCCCTATTTCTGCGGCTGTAGAGCGAATATTTAGTATTGGTGGGGATATTTTGAGGCAAAGAGGTCTCCCTTAACTGCTTTTAATTTTGAGTCACCTAATTACTTTTCTGAAAGGAATTATGGCTCTCTGTCCTTTGAAACGAACATTGAGGAGGAAGTGGAAATCTTGAGATTTTGTAAATATTATTCAAATTTTTTTCATATAATAATTATAATTAAATTTTTTGTAAGGATATATACTATTTAGTCTTAATATTAAAATCTTTTGTGAAGTCCCACATTATTAGCGGGAGACGTGCGGACTTGCGATAGCGGAGTTTTGATGGTCTGAATAAGTACGGAGGAGCGCTAGCGGACTACGTTTCTCGAGGTGCGGAGGTGCGCTAGCGGACTACCCTAAATGAGCGGGTGCCCACCTCTGAAATATATATATCTTATATATATCTATATATATATATATATATATATATATATATATATTATATATATATATATATATATATATATATATATATATTGTTGCCGATTAGTTCTGACAACAAAGAAGACAAATTAAGAACTATTTTACCTTTTATTTAACGAATTTATTTATTTACTTAATCCAACAAAGAAAACAATTTTAGACTTCTTATTTTTTTCATGTCAAATAAATTCGAACCTTGTTCCTTAGGTAATATAAAGACTCGTCATTTTGGTTATATTTATAAACACGTGATATATTTATTTACAAATAAATATGAATAATAATAATTGATAATAATAATAATAATAATAATAATAATAATAATAATAATAATAATAAGAATAATAATAAGTTTTTTTATTAATACAATAACTTAACTTTTTTCTCTATCTTGATATACAATTTTGTCAATTCCAATTACGTACTACAATTTAGGAATTTAGGAAAGCTTCAAAAGACGTTTCTACAAATATATTTGTTGCCTCAATAGCTTCTATTCCAGCTATTCGGAATTCAATCCTTTGCAAGTAAACTATTCCAAATTTTCAGCCACCGAAAACACTGCTAAATGAAAAAAACTCAAATTACTCGTCAAATTCAACATTCCAATTATTTTTAAGCTTCCAACTCCGGAAAAAAAAACCTAACATTAAAGAAACTATAATTTTATTTCCCTCGAACGAAAAAGCAAACTACCAAAATCTAAAAAACAAATCTCAACTTTTCTTCAACTAAAATCTAAATCACTTTTCTCGCAAAACCAGAACAAAATCCTTTGAAAAGGTAACTCTAAGCTTACAAAAATCTTCGCTAACAAATTATTAAAACTCCCAAGACTACAAAACTATCACTTTCTCAACTCTTCCACAATTCTATCTAAACTCTTAACAAAATTCAAGATCTTTTTCCAAATCTCTCGTAAAACCAAATTTAAACCAACTTCTTTTCGAAAACACTTAGCAAAATCAAAATTAGCTTCAAACTCTTAATATCTTACTTAATATTCAGATTCTACCAGCAACTAACTTTCATGTTCAAAAAACGTACAACTCATATTTTCTTTAAGACTGCCTCTCGTTTTTCAAATCTAGTTGGTTGTTTACCAAAAATAATTTTGCAAAACAATGTCAATCTACAACATATATATATTATATATATATATATATATAATATATGATATATATATATATATATATATAATATATATATATATATATATGATATAATATATATATATATATATAATATATTATATATATATGGTAATTGTTCGGTTTGATTCAATGGTGATATTTTTCTGAAAAAATTTTCTAAGTTCAAAAAAAATTTGCTACGTTCAGAAAAGTTAAGTTGTTTTAAGAAATTCTTTAGTGGCAAGCTTATCTGGCATCATTCCAGAAGCTTGCCACTAAGAATTTTCTTAAAGAACTTGACTTAAATTTAACTTTATCTGGAAGCATAGAAATTTTTTGAAACAGAAAACTTTTTCAGAAAATATGAACGGATTCAAATATATAAGAACTTTCCATTATATATATATATATAATATATATATATAGTATATATATATATATAATAATTAATAATATATAATATAATATTATATATATATATAGGTATTTATATATATTTATATATAATATATATGATAATATATATAGACTATCTTGAAGTTACAAAGACACAATATGGCTACAATAGTCATTATACTAAATCTTTCAACATTCTCTCCACGTGGTGTCAAAAATTTAAACATTTATGTTATCCGCTTTCTATAGCAGAAATATTTTTAAGCATGGTACCGATTAAGTACGCATCCAAGTAAATCAATCGATATATTTCCGGATGTTTTTGCCTTACTCATTCTCCTTGAAATTTTGGCTTTTTCGTGCACTGAAGGCTTCGTTTGACGACTTATTTTTAATTTAATCTTTTCCAACATTTTCTTTTGTGTACATTAATTAAAAATACATTTCGACTTTTAAAAGTTAATTATAAAAAAGTTCGTTAACCAACAATCAAAATTACCACATATTCTATTAAAGTTTAATTATATTTTAGCATTTACTAAATTTAATAGTAATAGCCTTAAATTACCGAATGTAGCTAGATCATTTTGCCATAAAGGCTTTGTCTAGCATTCGGCACTATTAAATAATATATCCCTTTAAAATAACACAAACTTTAAATAAATAGAAGGATTTGTTAAGGTTCAAATTTTTCTAAGATTAGCTTGCTACAAAATATATTATACCAGCAAATGGTAAATAGGTATAAACACTTATGAATAAATTATTTAATAACTTCGTAAACTGCAGAATTGAAACGGTTTCGCCAAGACCTATACCGTAAGTTAGTCCAAAACTATTGGTTTAAAATAAAATATAATCACTTATTTTAATTTATAGGCCTTATTAGCGTGAGAATATATGAAAATGAGGAATCAATATTAATTTAGCATTGAACTATTTTCGATTTTGGAGAATGTTACACGAGGAAACTTTACTCGACACTACTCAATAGTTACTATAGTATAGTAGCTTTCATATCGGAGAATGTCAGACTAGTCGTCCTTTGAACGTAGCTAAATCGTTTCTGCTTGAAATGCAAAGATTAAATTAACACAAAGTGAATAAACGCAAGTTTTCATAAAACCTTTGTAAATAGTTTGTAAAAAGATTAGTTTGGGGCCTAAGGAACGGGAGGTCGGATTTAAAAAAAATATATCGACAGGTACCCTCTATGATAGGTAAATAGAAGTTTTAGGCGCTTAAAATATAGATATCGATATATCTAAAAATATCGATATAATGTCGATATTTTTCGGGGTTTTTTTTTACATATTTAGGTGGCTCGAGTCGACGGGGACAGAGGGTGTCCCCCGTCGTCAACCGGGAGGACGAGAGAACCAGGCTCTGTACATCTCTACGTTCTACCCTAGGGGTATTTTTTAGTATATATATATATATATATATATATATATATATATATATATATATATATATATATATATATATATATATATATATATATATATATATATATATATATATATATATATATGGCTTAATTTTACTTTTCAGCCGCAGAAAAATAAAAACTAAGTCCACTCGATATTTTATGGGAATTAACGATACATTGTAATATTAAATCGATTAGTTGTAAATCGATTATTTGTAATAGATATAAAATACAAAAAATCGGATCATCTCGGTTCAAAGTTTATATGCATCGGTTGTTTTAATTGGAGTTGTCAGCGTAAAGTTTAGAAATGAATGCAAGTGATTTGTTTGATATATGCCAAAACGATTGGAGTTTGCTAGTTTTTTTTAGAAATTTTCAACCTAATTTTGCAAGAAAAGAGATGTGAGAAATCTTTAAAAGAATGTTCAATAGTAAGAGTTGGAGAAAAATTTAAATTTTACTGAAATGGCCATTTTGTAGTAAAAGGTATAAAGTTTCCCCAAAAAATTATTGGTTTGCCAATAGTATTATCATACAAAGATGAACTCTGTATTATGTTTTATTTTGTACAAGATGTAACAGTAGCAAAGGTATCAATGTATGTTTATTTTAGTCCAAAAACAGTTGTAGACTCTTAACTTTTTCCGTGAGGTTATATATATATATATATATATTATATATTATATATATATATATATATAATATATATATATATATAATTATATAATCTTTCGGCTACTAAACAGTCTACAGTAAAAGTTAGGACTAGTTTTACGACATTGGATCAGTAAAGTTTAGGGCTACTTTTACCGCACATGTGAGTCAACGAACCCCCTAAAATGGAGTATTACCCTTAGGGGGCTCGAGCCGATGGGGGACGGAGGGGGGGACGTTTCATACCCCGGAAGGGAGAGACCCCGACTCCTGACATCGGGGCGGACTACCCGTGGTACCCCAAAAAACAACAAATCCCAAAAATGAGTACTTTTGGGACATTTATTCGCAACACTCTATTCGTACTCTATAAATCTCAAAACCATTTGGGACATTTGATTTACTATATATATATATATATATATATATATATATATATATATATATATATATATATATATATATATATATATATATATATATATATTATTATATATAATATATATAAATTACCAAATATTCGATTTTTATGTATCGAGCCCCCTAAATGTAAAAAAAAAATCGAAAAATTTCGATATCGATATTTTACGCGCCTAAAACGTCTATTTACCTATCATAGAGGGTACCTGTCACCTCCCGTTCCTTAGGCACCAAACTAAACTTTGTCCCACGTCCGGCGACAATAAACTTTCTAAGCATACTGAACCCAGTTTTGTCAATATTTGTATCTTATCATATTACAAATAATATTATTTTTAAAATGTCATATATTGTCCATTCTGATAAGTTTTTTTTTTGGTGCTGCCGTAATGTAACACTAAGATATATATATATATATATATATATATATATATATATATATATATATATATATATATATATATATATATATATATATATATATACTTAAAATACTCATTCATGCATCGGATTTCTGGGGAAAAGCAACTGATAAATTAAATATACAGTATATATATATATATATATATATATATATATAAAAATAATATATATATATATATATATATATATATATATATATATATATATATATATATATATATATATATATATATATATATATATATATATATATATAAATATATATATATATATTATATATATATATATATATATATATATATATATAATATATATATATTAAAAGCAAAAGCCAACAACATCTGGTGTTCGAAGGCGGTCTCCCATCCAAGTACTAACCAAACCCAACCTTGCTTAACTTCGCTGATCGATCGAGAAGCGGTGTTTTCAACGTGGTATGGTCGTTGACAAAAAAATTAGGGGATCTTTTCGTCTTTATCCTTTCCTCCATGATTTCATTTCAAATGGCTTCTAAGATTCTGGCATGGTTTAACTGTTGCAGTTTAGCCTATTTTGTTCGGCTTCAGTGTAAAGTTTTTAAATTTTGAACCTTTTGCTCCTTCCTTCATATTTTCGGCCCTAGTGGATTTCGGGGAGGAGGGGAAAGGGTATCAACGTGTTAATTAGATCCTATATATACCATTGTGAAATTTTCTTCTGAATGAACCAATTTAAATTGTTTCCCCTTGTCAAGGTCACTGAAATTTTGAAATCAAAGTTTCGATATTTATTAGGGGTTCTTGTCACCTACAGCTTCAATTTTGATCAGAAAGTTGCACTGTATCTCTAATACATATTGATAAATATGAATTTCTACTTTGGCTCACACATAAAAGCAGTGCTCGAAATTATTAATATCACTTGCATAATGAAATAGTCGGCCTCGACATAATGTTCTTTTATTAGCAGGGCACTGATAAATTAAAATCTGTAAGAGCTAACGATTCTGATTTCTTTGCAGAAGATAACAAGAAAAAAGGTAAGGGGTGAGTGAAACTTTTTTGATGGGATAGCTTCCGACCGCAGGATTGTCGAACCGGTTAAATCTTTTGAAATTAAAGTTTTCAATGTATCGCTAGATGTGGTATTAAACCAAATAGTTATGAAATTTGCGGGTCTTGACAACTATTGTCCAGAGCTTTTCATTTCTTACACCACAAAAGTTAACAAATCTGACACGAAGAAATCGGAAAAAGCCAAAGCCCTTGTAAATAAATAACCCAATGAAATATCTAAAACCTTGTTTAAACAAGTAATATCTTACAGAACATTATCCGAAGAAATCAGTCGGACAAAAAATGTTAAAAATCGCATGTTTATTCACTGAGGAAAACGCTTGTCTGGTAAGCTGCTTCCCTGATCTCGCCAGTACCTTAACTTTAACTTTATTTGACGTTTCCCGTTACCACAGCTACTGCTGAAAGAATCCTTTCAAAGTTAAAGCTTATAAAATCGTACTTGAGAAGCATCAAAACAAATGAGGCTTAACGATTTAGCAATTTTAAGCATAGAATATGAAGAAAGAACAAATATTAACAGTTTTTTAATACAATAGAGCAATTTCTAATTTTGAAAAAAAAGGAAGGGGGCAAAGGTGTGTAGATTAATCATTATAATTTTTGATTTCGTAATCTTAAATTTTTTTAAGCGAAACAGATGTTTTGAGATTTGATTGTTTCAAATAAACAAACGAAGCCCACACATCTTATTGTTTTTGAAATATATATATATATATATATATATATATATATATATATATATATATATATATATATATATATATATATATATATATATATATATATATATATATATATATATATATATATATATTTGGTAAAGGTATAGCACAGTACTCCACATATTTTCTCAAAAAAATCTGTCCAAAATCAAGATATTGATATGTATATATAGGTCGATAAGGAACTTGTCCTTTAAAAGGATATTTACCGATATATATTGAACCAAAGATATAATCGATTTTTTTTTCGATTATTTCAAGGCAATAGAGCGTCAGAGATGCCAAAAAGTGTTTTTTTTTTTTTAAACAAAGGAATACCAAAGATTAAATCGCAAAGATGGAAAGAGTCAGGGTCTTTCGGTCTCAGCGGGGGGGGGGACTTCGTCCCCCCTCTCTCCCACCGTCGGCTCGAGCCCCTTAAAAAAAAGGAAAAAATTAAAAATTATGATAAAAAAGCAACTTGTGGCAACTTTTTCGCTCTTTCTATTGGAGTTTTAGCTAATACGTGACACTGCAGGGATCCACGAGTAGGGTTTTGCGATTTTTCGATGTCTTTTAATGTAACATCCTTTTAAAGGAGTAGTTCCGTCGGTATATTATATTATATTATATTACATTATTAATATATATTATTATTATCATATATTATGCTATTACTATTATTACCTATACATACATATCGATATATTGATTTTAGACTTCGAATTTTTTCATAAATATGTGGAGTCCTGTGCTATACATTTACCTATATATATATATATATATATATATATATATATATATATATATATATATATATATATATATATATAATATATATATATATATATATATATATATATATATATATAAGATTTTGGGGGGGAGGGGGCGAGCTTAAGGCGGCGCTAAGCATATCAGCTCATATATATCAGGAAATGTAAATTTTTCTAACTTAATCGAACAGAATTTAATGCATCGAATAATTTTATCAAACTATTTCATAGGTTTTGCGGCAACCGTCATTAAAATTATTGAAACGAACGAAAATACCGAATAAGTATTTAATTTGCTTTATTTAAAACCTTAATTATCAGAAATTCTTTAACTACATAACACGTAATAATTTGGGTACAAACATACCAATAAGGATTATATTAGTTTGTTTTAGGTCACTTGACTATGATTCGCTGTTTTAGGATACCAATCTCGTCTTCGATAGCTTTGGATTCCTATATCCGGATTTAAAAAAATCACAATCATTACCGTATACGCATCCGTAATTAATTCACCATGTGAATAAGAATCGAAGTCAAAGATTTAATTAAAATACTTTTCGGTGACTTAGCAATTATGGAAATATTATTAAATAATCGACACGATAATGGTTAAACGCGAGACGAGGTACATAAGCAATGTTTTATAAAAGTGACGCAACCTAGAAGCAACACGACCGGCTAGCCAATCAGTAATGGCGCTAAGTTATGTGTTGTTGCCATTTAGCAAAGGTTGTTGTTTTACTTTATCACATCGTACGTCTGGCAATTATTAAATTTCAATTTTTATTTCAAAAGTTTGAACAAAGACATTGCCTATTTCTGTAATTTTTTTGAAATGTTTTATTGCAAAGAAATGTAATTAGAATTTTATTTTACAGGAAAAAAAAAAGTTTATATATATATATATATATATATATATATATATATATATATATATATATATATATAGTATATATATATATATATATATATATGGCCAAACTAAAGAAAGCACGCGCCAGATATCTCGAAAACTAAGATAGTACAAGAAAAACTGATAACATATATGGAATCAGCGTACGAAATTTGTATGGAAAATGCAAAAAAAAAAATTTACTTTTTTTTTGTATTTTTTTTTATATCTCCAAAACTCACGATAGGTAGAAGAAAAACTAATAACATTATATGGAATCAGGCGTATAAAATTCTTTTAGGGGGCTCAGCCGACGGTGGGACATAGGATTAGGGGCGGACGTTTCCATTACCCGTAGGGGGAGGGCGGAGGGAACCCCGCGACACCCAAATACCAAAGAGGCGGGGGTTCCGGAAGACCCTCCCCGGAGGGCAGGGGAAATATGCCTACCCGTCGTCCCCCAGGAGGCGAGAGACCCCACCTCTGTTGCATCTTTGCGGTTTACCCTGAGGTATTCTTTTAGTTTAAAAAAAAAAAATCTTTAATACATATTTCATACATCGATTCTAAATATTGTTATTTAGTTTTCTTGTACCTATCGTAGTTTTGGAGATATAAAAAAAAAAGTAAAAAAAAAAAAAGTAAAATTTTTTTTTTTTGGCATTTTCATTAACAAAATTTTCATACGCTGATTCCATATATGTTATCAGTTTCTTGTACCTATCTTAGTTTTCCGAGATATCATGCGGGTACTTTCTTAGTTTCACTATATATATATATATATATAATATATATATTATATAATATATATATATATATATTATATATATATATATATATTATATTTATAATATATATATATATATATATATATATATATATATATTTATATATATATATATATATATATATATGAAAAGCCTATTTTTTATCTTGAGATACTTTATGGCTGGATATGTAGGGGAGGGCCATGAATACCCTTGTAACGTAACTTATGTATACCCCCATCCATACATTTGTTGTTGCCCCAATCCGAGAATCGTAAGGCGTTTGAAAATAATTCTGAATTGTATGTATTTTTTTAGGAGGTATTGAGACTTTAGATGCATAATTGCTTTTTATTTGCTCTACATCATAATATTAATTGTGCGATGAGATACTGAGAACTGATGATTTTAAGAAAAGTTTGCAAATAGGCGTGGGAGCAAGGTAACTGTTTGTGTTCTTAAGAAGCTGAACGAAGTAGCGGGGGTGGGTAAAAATATTATTATTTTTATTATCTGACAAAGTAATACTGAAATAGAATAAGTTTATAATTATAAAAGGCCTAGGATTGATAATAGTAATACACTTGTGATTGAACAAACTACGAACTAATTTAGTGGTAGTTCTAGTAATGTTGATGATAATTCAAGTGGTATTGAGGCCAATCCTTTAATGGCACTAAATTTAGTAGTGTTGCTTCTTGGGATATAACGTACCAAGAGGAGAATGTTCTGGATATTGAAAATTACATAATTGGAACCAATATTAAAGATGGATTAAAGTTTGACTTATTAACGAAACCATACCAACCACCAGTTACGTACAATTTTAAAGATGTTGAAGAGGAAAAGAGGCCTTTTCTTTATGAATGGCTAGATCTGCACAATTCTTGGCTAGCGTATTCTAAAATGTTGAAAGGACCGTTTTGTAGATTGTGTGTCTTAAGTTGACCTTTTATCAAAAGAGGTATATTTGGCTCATTTATCGCATAACCATTTAGAAAATATAAAGACATGCATTCACTTGCTTGCTAAAACTCATGTAAATTCAGAATGGCATGGAGATGTCTCAGTATAAGCAAAGAATTTCAAACGAAATATGTTATATAAGCGTGTTAGTGTAACTGAACAACTTCATGTTGCTACTTTAATATTTTGTGGCACCCATGATATCACTATTCGAGGTAGCACTGCAGATACCGGCAATTTTTCAGATTTGCTTAAATTCAGAATAGAAGCTGGAGATGTTCCTGTGGAACATTTGAAATCAAGCGTAGCAAAGGCCAAATACACATCTCATATGATTCAGAATGAACATATTTATTTGTGGAAAGTTGATATGCAATCAAATTGTGAATGAAGTGAACAATTGTGAATATTTCTTCCTTTTAGCAGACGAGACAGTAAACATATCCGGGACAGAACAGGTATCGATTGGGTTCGCTTCGTTGATAAGGATCTTAATGTATGTGAAGAATTTCTAGGCTTTACTCTTGAAAAACTGAAAGCTGAAGATATAAGAACTATATTGTCTACTACACGATATATATACATTTTAAATATGAGTAAGCTTGTTGCATTTGGATTTGATGGGTGCTCCACTATGGCTCACAAGAAATGGGTTCAAAAGTAATAAGAGATCCAGTACCTTAAAGCCAAATTTTTTCATTTTATTCCCATCGTGTTAAAATTTGTAATTAAAAAACCTTAAATGCGTGTTCCAAAAATTTCGAAACAACTGTTGGAATTGGTAAGAATTAATTTTCAAAAATTTTCCGTGAAAATACGTCACGATGAAATTTGGTAGCAAATATACCATTGTTATGTGAAACACGATGGTCTGCCAAATATAAATCAATTAGGATATTTTTTTAACATTTTAGTCATAAAATTATCATAAGAAAATCTTCATCTGATCCAGATGTAACGCAAGCTACACAAACTGCAGCATGCCAGCTTTCATCAGCAGCAGGAAAGTCCTACATTTCTCACCTGATTAATAATTATCAAGAAATATAGTTCATATTTGGAGATAATGGGAAAATATTCTTCAAACTAAAGTAATAAATTTGGATGAGGTTCATTGTCACATAGAAAACTTTTAAATATTTTAAAACCAACTAACTCTATTTCTTTTCACTTTTAAATAAATTTTTTAAAATACCTAAGAATTTTTGGGAAGATTTTCCATTACCACGTACAGTATTCAAAAGAATCCCAGCTTCAGCGACATCAAAAAGTTGTGCTGAGAATTGCTTCTGAGTTTCACTATTTATACCTTACTTTGATTCTCTCATTTCATCTCTGAGTATCAAATTTTCGGAACACTATAACATCTACCTTTCTTGGCATTTTGCACCCAGTTAGAATAAGAAAATTAACCAAATCAGAATATTTAAAGAAAAAATTAACTCATTATAACTAAATATAACAATAACAACCTAATTGGTAAAACAGAATCTTGGTTTAATTTCTGGAAGGAATCATATAGGGAACAAATGGATGAGAAAATGAGTTACAGCACATAACAACAAAATCATTGCACATTTTTCCCAGCACTTACACAAGTTATCAAAGTACTTCTCACATTCCCCAACTACTTCTACATCTGAAAGGTCGTTTAGTACCTTACGACGTGTTAAGACATTTCTAAGGTCAACTACTTCCAATGAAAGATAAAATGGGCTATGTTTACTAAGCATTCACGGAGAAAGAGTTTCACGTCAAAAACATCAATTGATTGATATTATAACTGATTTTGGGAAAGAATGAAAGAAAAAGCCTTGAGTTGCTAGAAGTTGCTAGAAATTAATTTGACCTATTCCTTTTTAATTGTCATTAAAAATTATTCAGGCTTGAACATTGTTCCAAGTATTTTGAAATATTTATACACTATATGGGCGTATTAAATTAAAATTTATGTATTTATATATATATTAAAATAATAATGATCAATATATTTCTAATTTTTTCATTGCTTAATATTTTTCATTAAAATCTATTTATGGTTAAAAGATAGCCAAACTCAAGATTTTTATAATCTTATTAGGTAATGAATTATAATAGTATTAAGTAATTAGGAAACTAAATTGAGAATCCTGGGTTGAAAAGTTTATCACACTCAGATTATTATAGAACATTAATTTTTCCTATTCTTTTTACAATTGCATTTAAAAAGATAATGAAAGGACCCCCAAAAAGACCCCCTGTTAGAATATGGCACACCATGGTGGGGGAGCGGATATATATATTAATAAATAATACGTAACCGTAAGCATATATATATGAGCAGAAGTGGAGGGTGGACCATCTACGCCTATCGGACGAGACAAAAAGTTAAGAAATCCACCGAGAACACGTGATCTGTACCAAGACAGACAACTAACTCCCGCTCATAGTATATATATATATATATAAACATAATATATATAAATAATATAATAATATATATAAATAATATATAGAGCTCTATAATTTTATCAATTACTCAATATTTTAACAAATTATGATTCAAATTTATTTTTATCCAATTAATTAGGTATTACGCTTTATTCGAAGCTAAATTACAGTACTTCTTATTTGATAATATAGTACAAATTATCAAATATAATAACTTTATGTTATGTGGATATGTTATATTGTTATATATGAAACGATGGAAAGTGAATAATAAATTAGTTATACTAAATATATAATCAAACTAAAATGATACTCTCTCTCACTGGTTGACGGTTTTTAAGTTTTATGAGGTTATAGTTCAACATTTGTTTTTTTTAATATATTTATCATAGAAAGACTTTTCACTTAAGAATTTCCTTTTCTTTTACAAATGTATCAAGACAATCTTTAATTCAAGAAATAACATTCAGGCAAATTATAATCTTCATTTGATGTGTGCGCCAAAAATCTTCATTTTGGGTTCTTTTAAGCACACTTCAACTGTGATATCGTTTGTGCTCACAAATAAATAAATATCTATATTGATTTGTCGAGTTATTCCCCTTCACAAATTGCTAGCTTTACGTGTATCTGCTATTCATTTCAAATGTCGTTGTCAAATTTAACAATGTGAAGCACATCAGACTTAACATAATGCATAAAATCAGCACTACTATTATAGCAATTTCTTTGTTTACTTTTGATCGAATTCATTAGAGTGATGCGTTTGTACGAAGTAGGGTGATTTACTAAATAAGTGAGAAATTAGGAAATCTTACAGTTGGAAAGTATTAGAATTAATATAATGTGTTACAGGTAATCCTATCATACTTAGTATTTAATGATATTCCATATTATTTTACATATTAATTTTATAAAGTATATAAAACTAATAAAAATATAAAATATAATTATATATTATTCTTAGCTCATATTTAAAATAAACAATTATTATTTAAATTTTATTTATATATACACGATCTTCTGAATTTGACTTATCTCTTCCTCTTTCTCGGAAGGACCACATATTTTCTTTTTTGAAACATATTTTTGTGGTTTCCCCTTCTTCTCAATTTCCTTAATGAACTAACCAGTCTGCAACTTTTTTATCACACGAGAGGCTAGAGTATGGCGCAGAGTTGAGTCCCACGAGCCTCTCTCCTGCTTCAATACGAGGTGATGAGATCGCCCTCAGAGCGTGTGCGGACGGGCTCTACTCCATCCAATCCTCCACAAGACGTCTCCACAGCTTAGGTAATTGGAGAGTTAATTTTGCAACATCTTACTTTCTCTCGGTTGCAGAATTGCTATAGAATAAAACCTCCAACCTGCCGAAAACACTATTTATTGGTTCGCTTTGTTTGGGAATTTGCCGCGTCCTTAAGACCGTTCCATTTCCTCTCGTGGTTCTATTCCCTGTTACCCCCTGCATAGAGGATAAAATACTTAAATATTTTTTTTAAAAAATTAGTTATTTTAAATTGAGATTTTTCTACTTTCATTTTTTTTTTTCTATGACTTAGGCCTTGAAATAAGAAGCAAAATATTAAATCACTTGGGAGGTTTAATAACTCATGTAGCTATTATTAACTCATATTCTCGAGTTATGTCGACCATGTACATATTTTTTGTTCATTTTGGATGAGCCGGAAAAATAACATTTTATTAAAGCCGTACTGCGGCTACTGTTATAACACTACGAAGAGGGTCATAAGAAATGATTGATGGAACAATATGTGCCTATATTTAGAAGTGCCACGTTTCTTAGCCGGTCGAACAGGCGCATGCTTATCTCTATAAAAGTATAAAGTAGAACAAGTACCAATTGAGAGGCGCATTACTATTGCAATACATGGCTAGTTCTACATCTGATAATAAGTTTTCTTTGGTAAAGAAATCATACCCATGGAAGAAGAATATTTGCATAAACCACCTTACTTTTTTAACATATTTTTTAAGCGTTGTTCCACCCCGCACGAAATTCTCGGCCTGTCTTCTTACTTCATGTAACATTTTGTTGGTGCGGTCTTTATTTTAGTTTCCACTTTGCTGAACATCATCTTTTCTACTATAGACCACCCAGTGTGGCCGCTTCTTTGTGAGCCTTGGTGGGCCCTGTACATTAACTCTACTCTAGACCTCACCTCTTACTCTTAACTGAAACTCGGTGCTCGAGAGTTTTGAAATTCAAATCACACACTGTTCCCTCCTACTGTCTATCCTCAATTTTCAGTCAAAGGCGGATTTTAGGCTTATGTACGCAACAACATGGTTTGTTCAGGCGCCTCTGATTTGGAGTCTTCCGATTTTTAATCTTACGGCTCAGGTTCTCTTGCCAATCTACTAGTAAATTCATCTGTTCTGTATATATGTCTCTTAACTATGATTTCTAAATTCAAAGGTAGATCACATTCTCTCATCTTTTCCTTTTTCTAAAATCATCTTTGGTGGTTTCAATATTCACTACTGCCAATAGCTTTCCCCTAATTCTCAGGATACAGTTGATCAACTCTCTTGCCATTTCTCTATCGAAAATATCCTCGAGTAGATGGTGCAGGTGCAGCTCCCCCTACCGGCATCCCTGCTCGTCTTGGAGAGGTAAGCAACATAATAGACCTTATAATTTCTAATCCATACATTCTGATAAACTCTTTCTTCCTTTTGAGTTCCTCTGATCATCATCTTATCTCTGTATCCTATTTTATCATTTCAAGTCTTACGCAGGAAAAGAAACGTTTTTGGCACCGGTGCTGCTAACTGGTCGGACTTGCGGTCGTGCTTAGATTTCTCATAGAACGACTACTGCTTCAGTGGTAGGAGTTTCTCGGAGTGTGCATAAAGCTTAACCTAGGAGATTTTCTCTGGAGTTGAGGCGTACATTTCATATTCTTTTCCTTCGGTTTAACTTCTTTTCGTGCTATTCGCAGCAGAGTTATTGCCTTGAGAAATTACAGTAGTCTTCAAACCAAGAATCTGCAATTTATTTTTCATACCGGATTAGTGTCAAATCTATTCTTCTTGACACTAAAAACTTGTAGTAGAAAATTTAATGATCTTTCTGGCATTTTGCAAAAAAATGTTAACTTTAACTCTCCTTCATCCTCTTTCCCTTCTGTAGTATCTTCCGACGGTGCAGTTGCCGTTTTATCTTCTGCTAAAGTTGAATTCTTCGCTCAAACCTTCACGTCTAATTCTGCAGTAGACGAATTCGGAACTATTACACCTTCCTCACCCCTCCAACTCGTTTATGCCTAACATTGTAATGTCTTTGAAATACGTTATTTCTGCTCTCTGGGAGCTTAACACTTCTGAAGATGTATGGATCTATAGTTCTCAAAACTTGTTTTTCTGAGCTTGCACCCTACCTTGGTAAACTATCTTGTCAATGCGTGCGTTCATTCGGCCTCTGCCAAAGAAAGGGCACCCTCAAACAATCGTCCTATTGCTTTTTCTTTTCGTTCTAAAGCTTTATAAGAGTTTATCCTTAACAGGAAAGTTTGGAGACCATCTTATCTCCGATGGCAGTATAGCTTCCGTAAGGAGTGTTCTACTGGTGATCATCACCTCTCCTCCTTTCTCCGACTCTTGGTTGTATGTTCTTTAACATTTCGGAAAATCCTTTTCTGTAGCGGTGAACATATCGAAAATCTTCAATAAAGTCGGGCACAAAGCATCGATTTCTAAATTTCTCTTTTGGTATCTTAACCTTTTCTTTGATTTCCTTTCTGGTAGTTATATAGCAGCTGTTGTAGACGGCCACCGTCCATCCCTTAAACCTATTAATAGTTACTCAGAATTCATATTCCAAACTTTCTATTCTTCATTGACGACCTTCTCTCTATCACCTTACCACTCCTATGCCGACGTCTCCACCCTTCATTTTCAAGGACATCTAACCTAACAGTAAATAAACTCATGCTAGGAGAGTAAGTCACCTTGTAACACCATTATTTCTTTATAAACCAGTTTCTAAGAGGTGTGTTATGTGGTGCCTTCATAATTTCTTTATAGGGGTGTTTTTTGCCTCTATATGGGGAATGTCTCTGATCTGGGGTGGTTCCGTCACAGCTCTCGAAGAGAAGGTAGAGTCTAAAGCTTTTCTTTTAACTTTTTTTCTTCTCAATAACTCTCCCAACTTTTCTCTGCCCGTCGAATTGTTGCGTTACTCCGTTCTATCGCTATTCAAACGGAAACTGCCTTTCTGAACTCTCCAGTCATATATATATATATATATCCACCATTGAGAAGGATTCATGCGACCAGCTGGGAGACCTAAGAAAAAGTTGATCGAGTCAGTAAAACAGTGTCTGAAGGAAAGAAATGCGAATTTGACACACGTGATAAGAATGGTGCATAATAGGAGTATATGGCGTGTCGCATGGTTGTGGGCCTGTTCCAATAGAATGAACCCTGACATTGACTAGATGCCTCATTGGATGACTGTCACGGTGTGTTGAAAGGATGAAGGAAGGTTGTGGGTGAACTTACTTATCTGACTCAGGTCATGATCTACATAACTAGTGTGTTTTTCGTGCATGTTTGCGCACCCCACCCCCAGTTCTGGGGAACAAAGGGGCAGCTGATGATGATGATGATGAAATTATCTGGAGGCGATTCAAAACTTTTGAAATGTGAAATCCAAATTATGAAAGTACATAGCAATTAATTAATATAGTGGTTCTGGTTTAGTTTTTTGACGATGCGAGTTTTAATAAGCTCATGTAGCTATTATTAACTGTGTCATATTCTCGAGTTATGTCGACCATGTACATATTTTTTGTTCATTTTGGATGAGCCGGAAAAATAACATTTTATTAAAGCCGTACTGCAGCTTCTGTTATAACACTATACGAAGAGGATCATAAGACATGATTGATGGAACAATATTTGCCGATATTTCGAACTGCCACGTTTCTTAGCTGGTCAAACAGGCGCATGCTTATCTCTATAAAAGTAAAAAGTAAAACAAGTACCAATTGAGAGGCCCATTACTATTGCAATACATGGCTAGTTCTTTTACACCCGATAATAAGTTTTCTTTGGTAAAAAAATCATACCCATGGAAGAAGAATATTACATAAACCACCTTACTTTTTTGCATATTGTTTAAGCATAGATCCACCTCGTACGGAATCCCCGGCCTGTCTTCTTACTTCATGTAACATTTTGCGGGTGCGGTCTTTATTTTGGTTTCCACTGCTGAACATCATCTTTTCTACTCAAGACTACCCAGTGTGGCCGCATTATTGTGAGCCGTGGTGGGTCCTGTACATTAACTCTACTCTAGACCTCACCTCTTACTCTTAACCGAAACTCGGTGCTTGAGAGTTCTGATAACAAATCACACACTGTTCCCTCCTACTGTCTCTATCCTCAATTTTCAGTCAAAGGCGGATTTTAGGCTTATGTAAGCAACAACATGGTTTGTTCAGGTGCCTCTGATTTGGAGTCTTCCGATTTTTAATCTTATGGCTCAGGTTCTCTTACTAATCTACTACTAAATTCATGTATCTGTATACATGTCTCCTAGCTCTTATAATTTCTAAATTCTTTGACCATCTAAATTCAAAAGTAGATCACATTCTCTCGTTTTTTCCTTTTTCTAAAATCATCCTTGGTAGTTTCAATATTCACCACTACCAATGGCTTTCCCTAATTCTGAAGATACAGTTGGTGAACTCTCTTGCCATTTCTCTATCGAAAATATACTCGAGTAGATGGTGAAACTCCCCCTACCGGCATCCCTGCTCGTCTTGGAGAGGTAACCAACATAATAGACTTTACGACTTCCAATCCATTCATTCTGATAAGCTCGTTCTTCCTTTGAGTTCCTCTGATCATCATCTTAGCTCTGTTTCCTATTCTATCTTTTCAAGTCTTACGCAGGAAAAAAAACGTTTTTTTGGCACCGATGCTGCTAACTGGCCGGACTTGCGGTCGTGCTAGATTTCTCATAGAACGACTACTGCTTCAGTGGTAAGTTTCTCGGAGTGTGCAGAAAGCTTAACCTAAGAGATTTTCTCTGGAGTTGAGGCGTACATTTCATATTCTTTTCCTTTAGCCAATACTAATAACCATTGATTTAACTTTTTTTCGCGCTATTCGCTGCAGGACTGTTGCCTTGAGGAATTACAGTAGTATTCAAACCAAGAATCCTGCAATTTATTTTTCATACCGGAGTCGTGTCAAATCAATTCTTCTTGACACTAAAAACTCATTATTAGTAGAAAATTTAATGATCTTTCTGGCATTTTGCAAAAAAAATGTCGACTCTAACTCTCCTTCATCCTCTTTCCCTTCTGTAGTATCTTCCAACGGCACAGCTGCCGTTTTATCTTCGCTCAAACCTTCGTCTAATTCTGCAGTAGACGATTTCGGAACTATTACACCTTCCTCACCCCTCCAACTCGTTTATGCCTAACATTGTAAGGTCTTCGAAATACGTTATTTCTGCTCTCTGGGAGTTTAACACTTCTGAAGGTATATGGACCTGTAGTTCTCAAAACTTGTGTTTCTGAGCTTGCACCCTACCTTGGTAAACTATCTCGTCAATGCGTGCGTTCATTCAGCCTGTGCCAAAGAAGGGGGACCCCTCGACCCTCAAACTATCGTCCTATTGCTTTAATTTCTGTTCTTTCTAAAGCTTTAGAGTCTATCTTTAACAGGAAAATTGGGAGATGACCTTAAAACATTTAATCTTATCTCCGATGTCAGTATGGCTTCCGTAAGGAGTGCTCTACTGATGATCACCTCTCCTTTCTGACTCTTTGTTGTACGTTCTTAAACATTTCTGAAAATCCTTTTCTGTAGCGGTATACATATCGAAAGCCTTCAATAAAGTCTGGCACAAAGCTTTGATTTCTAAATTTTCCTTTTTGGTTTCTACCTTTTCTTTGATTTCCTTTCCGATCGTTCCATAGTAGCTGTTTTAGACGGCCCCCGTTCTTGCTTTAAATCTCGTAATAGTTACTCAGGATTATGTCTTGTTCCAAACTTTCTACTCTTCATAACCTTACCACTCCTATGCCGACAACTCCACCCTTCATTTTCAAGGACATCCAATCTAACAGTAAATAACTATGCTAGAAGAGTAAGTCACCTTGGAACACTAACATCTGATCTTTCTAGTTTCTAATTGGGGCAAGGACAAAATAATTGTTTTCTCGTCGTTCTACCCGACAATCTTCCACAAGACTATAACAAACTTTGTTTGTACTTAATATTCTTGGAGTTTCTTTTTTAATGATCTTTTTGGGAAGAATCACATTATTTCTTTATAAACCAGCTTCTAAGAGGGATGTGTGGTGCCTTCATAATTTTCACCTGTTATTTGTTCTTTATAGGGGTGTCGTTTGCCTCTGTATGGGAAATGTCTCTGACATCTGGGGTGGTTCCGTCACAGCTCTCGAAGAGAAGGTCGAGTCTAAAGCTTTTCTTTCCAATTATTTTTTTCTTCTCGATAACTCTACCAGCTTTTCTTTGCCCGTCGAATTGTTGTTTACTCTGTTCTATCGCTATTCAAACGGACACTGCCCTTCTGAACTTCTCCAGTCACATATATCCTCCATTGAGAAGGATCCATGTGACAAACTTTTCAACGTAGTCTTATCTTTCTCTGTACAACTCTTGACTTCTAAACTTAACCGCCATACTCAATCTTCATGTACTTTATTGGTAAAGTATGAAACACGCTCCCTTTGCCTATATCCTAACTTCCTTTGATTAGCACAATTTCAAGCACAGTCTTCTAACCGTAATAATTTTATTATTATTGTTACGCTAAAGAAAAACAGATAAAACGATCCTAGCGGGAAGGTTTTTTTGTGAAAGGAGTAACATATACATACACACACTAACACACCACAACACATAATATATATATATACTAATCATATATATATATATATATATCAATTTTTATTATTATTACGCTAAAGTAAAAACAGTATACAGTTTATAATGTTTTATATGTATATTATATATATATAATATACTATAATAATATATATATATTCATTATATATAATATATATATTAGATATTCGCGGTTTTTAATTAAATTCGGCATGACCTTTCCGCATCGCAAATATTACAAAATACTTGGACCAGATTTATGGATTCACCCAAACTGGTATATGCGATTTGAATAATATTCTGAATGAACTGTTAGAAATTAACAACTTTGTGAAAAAATTGATTGAATGAGTGACTAGTGGCTCTCTAAAGTATGACAATAAATTTGAGGCGCAATCGAACATCAACCTGTGAAGAAAAATTCCGCAATGGCATCCTAATCTATGTTTTTGGATTACTTTCGATATTTGTTTCCATTGCCACACGCAACACAATGCACTAACTTTGCAATCGTAATATTCTCGAAAAAGATTGAATGCCATCGTAAGAAAATCATCAAGCGACCAAACCTCAATGCAGAAAAGATGTATAAGGAATAGACACATAGTTAAAAAGACAACGGATCCCATATTTCCTAGACCTATTCAATCCAAGAACGAAGCTATTACTACCCCGAAACTAATTCTTAAAAAAACAATATATGGGACCAACTGACTAACGAAAACACTATAAGGCATGCTTATAGTAAATATTACAGAATCTACTTATCAACACTTATTTGATCCTTTCGGTCAGTAAATTCTCGGAATGTCTACACGAAATGGTATCTGTCCTTCAACCACAATCCTCAACATCTCAACAACTACAGAGATTTATTTAAAAATTATGATAAGTAAAACTAAAGCTTCAATAATACCCTATCAAAATTCACCAAACCTCTCCACACCGAAATGGAATTCAATCCAGATTCTCCTATGAGTAGTTAGCCTGACATTATCAAAGCCAAAACTTTCCTCCACACCTCCTCACAACCTCTAAGTATTATTCTATGACTTATTTAATGAATGTTCAAATATACTCATATTCACTGTCATAGACTTTCCAAATAGAGAATAATCTTCTTTTATAACACACCACTCCAGCGTCATCAACTTTAAATTTAATTCAAACAAAAACAATTCTCTCAACAAATATCAATCCTTAAATTCACCACGCCTCACAAAACAATAAATAACACCGAATTTTAGAAGTTTCGGACTAACTTCACTGACCTTACTCTAAGTATATCTGAAGATTTATAGAATTCTCTACCCCCAATACCGCCCGCTTAACTAATAAAGGTTTCCCATCTCAAATCCCTATTATAACCCAATTAAGAAAAATCTCCAATAACTAATCAACTCAAACATAAATCGTAACAAAAATATCACTTTTGCCAACATCATTCATTCCATAAAATCACTTACTAGATACTCTAATCATAAACAACTGCAAATAATCAATAACTAATAAAAAACGAATAACAGTACAAAAACCATAGCTTTTCTTTTATTTACTAATAGATTAATCAATCATACTCTAATACTAGTAAAAAACAAAATAATAAATCTAAACAAAATTATTTTTAAATAAAATATAATACATAAAATAAATAAAATAATATAAACAACAATAAAACTTTTCAATACAAAGAAGTTCTGAATAAAAAAAAAATGGAATAATGAGTAAGACTTGAATTTAATGATATGGTACATTTAACTATAAAATCTTTATAGATACAATAGCAATATCAAAATCATATATAAATCATACATTTAGAATAATAATACATATATTACATATATCAGAGACTTAATATCTAACCGGATATACTACTAATCTACTATATATATAGTGGTAGTATGACTACTATCAGCATTCAAATGGACTAAGTAACTACACAAAGAACACCAACATCAGAGCAAACGACGCAAAACTAATCTGAACAGTTATATATTAAGTAAACTAAATAAAACACAATATAA
The DNA here is from genome assembly GCA_015478945.1 of Trachelipus rathkii. Taxonomy (NCBI): domain Eukaryota; kingdom Metazoa; phylum Arthropoda; class Malacostraca; order Isopoda; family Trachelipodidae; genus Trachelipus; species Trachelipus rathkii. Next base: position 10,711 of record JABUQX010007676.1, on the reverse strand, counting down.
CCGAGTCAGAACAAACTGCGACGAAAAACCAACAAACAAGTAGTATATATGCCAACACGCTCGGGTAAACCAATATCCCTCTGATCCTACAGCACATCGAACACAACAGACGCATCCCCCGAACAGCAATCTCCCGCTCCGCCAGCGAGTGCTAGGTGTGCGACCACACTCCCTGCGCCCGCAGATGCGTCAGGCCGACCAAGCGGCGAAAATGATCCGGACGGCACGGCCGACATGGGCAGCCGCCGGGGCGCCTGCCAGGCCCGGAAACACACCGCACTCGAGATTAATATGCGCTCTACCCTTCTACGCTTTTATTTATCGTATGTCCGTGCTACGCTACCAATTCACTTCACGCCACAGCTTCACCAACACAGACACTTCCATCGGACGTCTGTGCGCAATAAAAATCCTACCGAGAAATGCCATAAACCAGCTCTATGAAGACCACTCAAAATAGAAACACAAACAACTGATCAAAGCCAAAGACACGAGATCACACTTCATAGACACACCGTACTAAAGTCTCAAGAATAAATAGGCACATACAGCGGTGGTCCCATGATCTCTATGGCCAATCCTAGCAACCATTGTAATTTGAGTTTCCTAAGACCAATTTGTGTTTAGTTGAGACCAAGAATTTTACTTTATTCAACAGGAGACAGCTGACAAATCATCTACAAACATGCGAACTTTTGATGATCTTTTGCCGAACATTTGAAAGAATTTTTTAAAAGGTATCATTTTTGATATGTAATTTTACTGCACAGGAAAATGCGAAACATTCGCAAGAATAGATCAGAAAGAGAAGACGAGAGCAGCTCTAATGCAAAAGAGGGAGCAAGATAAATAAGTAGATACGCAATGGACTGGCAGTGTTTGCACGCATCGGCGTAAGACTGAACAGAGTTAGAATACAAAATTTATATATATATTATATTATATATATATATATAAATTATTATATAAGTAATATATATATAATATATTATAATATAATAATAGATATATATATACAAAATTATAAAATATTTTAAAAGCTTTGCAATATATAATTTATTATTACTGAAAAACCTTTTTAAATATTAGGCTGAACTCTCTGCCGTTATACAAAACATTATCGTATCGCCTTACTGAAAACAACACAAGAATGGAAGAGAAATAACGAGCGGCAAACCATGACTTCAGGAACTCAGCAAGCAGTGCGTACTTATAATATAGAGAAACTTAACAAAATGTAATGATTTTTTCGAAAAAATTGTCTTCCTCGCGCTCTAACTTCCTCCTCCCACTGATCATATACCCGAATAAAAGACCAACACCATCCCAACATGATGCTTGTAAGTTACACACATGAAAAATAATACACATTTTGCTTAAAAATTTTACAGATTATTGATAGAAGCAGAAAAAAAATTTATAGAACATAAGTTGCGTTCCTTGGGGACAAATTATGATTCATAATTTGACAAATTATATAAGCTGCGTTTCCAGAAGCCCGAGTGCAACCCTGTGCAAAATCGACTCGGGGAAAACGCTCGAATTGAAAAAAAATTACAGTAACCAATCAGAGAAAGGAAATTTGAGTACCTGGGAAACGGCCGAGCGCCCCTCGGATCAGCTGACAATTGTAACAATACTCTTATACTTAAGATACAAATTTTATGAAATATAGATATATTAGTATCCTTAATAAAAATTAACTAAAAATATTAAAAAAAACTTTTGCACCCCTTTCCGACACATTTTGTAAAGAAATGTTTGTAAACAAAGTATCCTTCCGTAGCCGCCCGTTTATTAATTCTCGAAATCGAGGATTTAAAAACGGGCGCCTCACTGTGACGTTTGCGTGACGTAGAAGTGCGCAAACGGGCTCGGGAAACGATGCATATGCGCTTGTGTGCCCGCCCAGGCTGCAGTCGGGCTTTTGGAAACGCAGCTTATAAGTTATAACGTTTTTGGAACAGATTAGGAAAAGTGGTGACGTCACATTAGGAATAATCGTGACGTCACATCAGGAGTAATCGCTCATAATTTGAAAACGACTCTAAATTCTTATGACTCTGAGCGTAGGCTAACATAGTAACCCTACCCCTTAAGAACAAATATGAGGGTTGACTCCGGTAGTGCTTTTGAATACAAAAATTGCGATTCTCTTTTCCCTTCACCAATCTTCAAAGTATGATGATAGCCATATCATTATGAAAAATTATAATTAATCAATAATTTCAATGTGTGCAGGAACGCAACTTATGAATAAAATATATCGATGATTCGATACTGAGGGAAAGTATCTAAATATCGGTATATCGGCAGATAAATATAATAATTGATATTTTTTCGATAGTATCGAAAAAATATCAATATCGATATTTATATCAATACTCTTTCGGCATCCCTAATAATTATTATAAGGTTTTAGTAATAGTTAGAACAATCATTAAGGAATTTAATGCAGACAGAATATGATGATTCTTTTCATTCCTTCCTACATTACAATCATCACCACTATTTGCCTGATTCTAATCATCATCATCGTTATTCTCTTCACAGTTATAGCTATTTTTCTTTTTTATTTATCATTATTATCGTCACCACTATTTTGGTTATTAACATTACCAATTGCCTCGTCAAATTTAGAGAAAGCCTTCCCAAGACGTTGCCAACACCACAAAGTAACAATAAAGGAGAAACAATAAAGAGAAAGTCAAATCATTAAAAAAAACTGAAGAACAAGTACAAAAAGAAGAAGAAGAAGAACCGAAGACACATTGGCATTGGCGGCTTAATCTTGACCTTGGGAGGCCAGTCACCTTAAGGGGATAAAATAATCTGGTTTATATTATATAATTTTTTCTCTTTCTAATGTAAACACCTGACTCGGATTATGGCAATTATGCCGAAAAAGTGTCATTATATTTAAAGATAGAACAACTACAGAAAGATTACTTTCCTGCATTCAATTACTAAAATTTAAATGATCAATTACAGAAGGAAAAACACTCTCACTTCTCTAATCTTTATCTCTCTTGCTCTCAATCTTCTGACTTTTCTCAGTTCTTCTCTCTAGCTCTCTCTCTCAGCTGACCTGACAAACTGACAAGCACCTTTCTCTCTCTTCCCTATCTCATCACTCTCTCTCACATCTCTCTCTCTCTCACTCCTCTCTCTCTCTGACTGACTGACAAACAGACATGACTGACAACAGACTCTCTCTCTCTCTCTGACTGACTGACAGACTGACAAACAGACTCTCTCTCACTCACTCTCTCTCAGACTGACTGACAGACTGACAAACAGATTCTCTCTCTCACTCTCTCTCTCTCTCTTTCTCTCTATCACTCTCTCTCTGTCTCTTTCTCTCTGAGTGACTGATTGATTGACTGACTGACAGAATGATAGACAAACTCTCTCTCTCTCTCTCTCTCTCTCTTCTCTCTCCTCTCTCTCTCTCTCTCTCTCTCTTCTCTCTCTCTCTCTCTCTCTCTCTCTCTCTCTCTCTCTCTCTCTCTCTCTCTCTCTCTCTCTCTCTCTCTCTCTCTCTCTCTCTTCTCTCTCTCTCTTCTTTTTCGGTGTATATGTGTGTATGCATATGAAAAAGAAACACTGACTGACTGACTGACAGACAGACAGACAACTCTCTCACTATCTCTAATTCTCTCTCTATCATCCCCCTCTCTCTCTCTCTCTTATCTCTTTCTACACTCCCTATATTCTTCGCCTCTCTCTCTCTCTCACTTTGATCTCTCTCACCCCCTTCTACTACTCCTCTTCACTCCTCTCACTCTCTTCTCATCTCTCTCTTACTGACTGACAAACTGACAAGCAGGCTCTCTCTATCTCTCTATCTCTCTATCTCTCTCACTCTCTCTCCGACTAACTAACCAGACCTGACAAACAGACTCCTTTCTCTCTCTCTCATTCTCTAACTCTCCTGACGCTAGCTGATTGACAGACTGACAAACAGACTCTCTCTCACTGACTTATCTCTCTCTCAACTCCCTGCATTTCATTATTATATTTATATATTATATTCATATTATTATTATATATTATTATTTTTTCATTATTATTATTATATATTTATTATTATTATTATTATTTTTATATGTATTATTATTTAATTATTCATTATTAATTATTATTATTATATTCATTATCTAGTATTTATTATTATTTATTAATTATTGATTATCATTATTATTATTATTATATTATTATTATTATTATTATTATTATTATATATCATTATTATTATTATATTATATTATTATATTATTATATTATTATATTCATATTATTATTATCTATATTATTATTATTATTATTATTATTGATTCATGAATTATTATTATTACACTGGTCTACAAAAAAAACAAAGAATTCTGCAGTTGCCAAATTATTTTCAAAAAGACATCCATTGGTATTCTTGGGGTCGCTGATTGCCAAATATGCCAATTAGTTATCCAGATTTGGCTCTTGTTCACTTTCTACGACGTACCCCAACTACGCACCTGTTTCACTACTTGTAAAATGTATTTTGTTACAGAGTTAACTGTTTGCAATTTAAAATGTTAGTGTTATTTATTCACCCATGATCAGTACTATACTCAGAAGGCTTTATTTCAGTGTTTGAATTCTCTATTGAGCGTATTGGTAGAAAACTATAAATGTAATAAACCAATAAATAGGAGGATTTTATTTGAAACTCACTTGGTCTAAATGCTTGATCTACCTATTACATCCATATATGCGGCAATAAATGGTGCATTTATAATCTCCTACTATATATATATATATATATAATAATATAATATATATATATATAATATATTATATTATATATATAATATATATATAACTATTATACTTATATATATAATATATATATATTATATATATATAATATATATATATCATATAAAATACGAAACCAACACTCCGTAACTTTTGATAGAACATCAATCAATATTTTTTTTCTCTGCTTTTTTATCAGAAAAGTTTTGTCTGGTTTTAGGTTTTGTCTTTTTTATGTGAATATTTTTTTTACTATCCCATTGTTTTTTAAACACATTTTCTAATATTTTAAGACATACCCTTGATACTTTTACTGGTACCAATAAACCAAATCTCTGTATTCTTTCATATTTAACCGCAAGCTTGGTAGCTACAATTACACTCTTCAGGAACCACAATTTGAAAAGTTAATATTTAGGTAATCTTTAAAATCAGGATTGTATTTCCCCCTTAAAAAAAACTATTATTATTATTCATTATTATTATTATTATTATATATTACTTATTATTATATGATTATATTATTATTATTATTATATTATTATTATTATCTTTATTATTTTTATTATTATCTATTTATTATTATTATTATTATTATTTTATTATAATTATTATATATTTATTATTATTATTATTATAATTATTATTATCATTATTATCTGAATTTTGATGTTATTTCTTTTGATATGTATTGTCTATTGTAGTATATCGCTATTGTTATTTTATTATATTAAGCTATTTATTATTATTATTATTATTATTATATTATTTTTACTTTTATTAACTATTATTATTATTATTATTATTATATTATTATTATTATTATTACCTTATGATTATTATTATTACTGTTATTTATATTATTATTATTTTATTATTATTATTACTTTATTATTATTACATTATTATGTTATTTTTTAACTTTTATATTTATTAGGTTATTATTTTCTTATATTACTATCTATATTATCTTTCAGTTATTATTATTATTATTATTATTATTATTATTATTATTATATTTATTGATTATTATATTATATTATTCATTATTATATTATTGTTATCAATTAATTATTATTATATTATTATTATTATTACTTTATTATTATATTTCTTTTTATTTATTCATTATTTATTATTATTATTATTATTTCATATTGCCAGCAATTATCCTTCACTATCAGTATAATAACCACTATTGCCTTGTGTTGTCTACTTTGGTATAATACTCTTAAAATGTAAGTAGAATTTTATCTTAAATAACTGCACTTTATTGTTATTTTACCATTATATTCATCATTTTAATTATTTTTTACATATATATAGTCTTATTATTACTGTTAATTTGATTATTATTATATATTATTATTATTATTATATTATTTTTATATTATTTTATTATTATTATTATTATTATTATTATTATATTATTTATTATATTATATTATTATCTTTATTATTATTATTATTTTTAATGACTATTTATAACTAATTTTTTTATTATCTGCTTGTCCTTATTCATATATTTCATAATCATATTATAATATTATTTATTTTGTCTAACTGTATTTAAATGGCTTTTAGGAGATCTACATTAAGTTCCAATCCTTAAAACTAATTGGCTTCCTTTTCAACCGTGTTTATTTTAATTTGAGATTCATTTCTCTTGACGGAAATGAAATGAAAATATTAAAAAATATTGCATAAAATATTATATTTTTTTTTTTGAGCGTTTACATAATTACAAGTTTAATTATATTATTTTTAATTTTACTTATTTGCAAATTTTATTACATTATTACAAATTGATTATTAAATTTTCTGTTTCCTAATCGTTTTGACTCTGTTCAAATCATTGACCATATAATTTTACATCAGAAATATCTTTTCTCTTTTAGAAAATGTTATTTTAATATCAAAGTCATAATTAACTGTGTTATTATGCTTATTATTGTCATTATTTTATTAACTTTATTATTCATTATTATATATATATTATTATTCTTATTATTACTTATTATTCCTTATTCATTATTATTATTAGTTATATTATTATTCTATTCATTACTTTCACTGAAGTACATATCAGTACATTCACGGAGTTTATTTTGAAGAACCATTATTTATTCATTATATCTATTATTATTTTATCATTTATCAATGTATTATTATTTATATATTATTATTATTATTATTATATTATTATTTATTTTATTATTATATTATTATTATATTATTTATTAATATTATTATTGCATTATAATTGCTATTATTATCTATTATTATTATTATTCATTATTATATTATTATTTATTATTATATTATATTATATATTATTTATTATTATATTTTATCTATATTATTATTATGATTATCAAAACCTTTGATAGTTTTGTTTCTTTGAAAGTTCAGAATATATAACATAGTAAAGCAAAGATTTAAAACTTGACGTAAACTAAACTGTGAATGGAAAGTTCTTATTGCAACATCTAAATTAATAAACAAAGCTTCTTAAAGTCTTAAATACTATACACAGAGAGATTAGTTTCATGAATATAATAATAGTTCATTATCCCATTTCTTAAAAGATATTTTTGTAAGAATTATTAAAATAGTTCTTCAACCTATAATGAAATCGTGGGAGCTTCGTCGTTATATATATAATATATTATATAGTATATATATATATATATATAGTATATATATAATACTATATATAATTAATATATATATATATATATTATAAAATATATTATATATTATATATTATATATATATATATATTTATAATATAATATCTAAAGTATATTATATAGATATTTATATCATATAATATTAATATTTAATAATAATAAATATTAATATAATATATATATATATATATATATATAATATATATATATATATATATATATATATATATATATAATATATCCACCACGCCTGCATATAATAATCTTGAGTGATATAGTAGTAATATAATTAGCTATATATATAATTATATTATTATTATATATATAATATTATATTGATATATATTATATATACATATATATATAAATATATAATATGATATATATATATATATATATTCATTATATATATATATATATATATATATATATAAATAATATATATATATTATTATAATATATATTTCATCACATAGGCATACTAAATAAATTTAACCCACTGTTGAAAAGTGGTTCAAAGAAATTTGGTTTGTGCATCTAGGATCCAGAATAGTGCTATGGCCATCATTGCGTAATCATTTTTTAGAAGTTGAAAATCTTATTATCTTCTCCAGCAATGATGTTTCTGTTCATCTTTGAAAGTCCCTTACATATTTAGCCACCAGCTTTCATTCGTTGCAAGTAGAAGTAATCCCGTCTGGCAAACAATAATTTCTGAGCTAATAGTCTCAGTTACCTCTTTGAACAGCAGGTTAAGAAGCAGTATACAATTACCTAAATTTCATTTCATCACGCTGTCAGGTCTTTCACCTTTGTGTTTGTTCGAAGCGTAGAGGAAGACAGCTTCATTTATTTCTCCCATTCTCTCATGCATGTAGGCCTATAAACTACTATTCCACACGAGTCTGAACATCTTGCGGTCACAGAAAGTTGTGGAACTTTAAATCTGACATAATTCCATGAAATGAACTTTACTAATCGCTAATCCGCCCAAAAAATCTATGGCGGATGCAAAATAGGAGACGAAATGAATCTGCAGTGTGGCATAGATTACCGCTACACCCTCTAATTAAAGACTCCTCCATCTACCACAAGATCATACTGTCATGAAATCAATGAACATAAGCTTACGTTGTGACGGAGTAAACCGGTAATATGATGATAGATAGTAATATTAAATATATTACTATGTAACCAATTGTATATATATATATATAAAGCACACATATTCCTTATATATATATAATCTTATATTATATATTAAATATTATAATATATATAATATAATATTAATATATATATTATTAATATAGTATAAAATAGTATATCTGTCAAGTATATAAGGATTAACTAGAGTGAACAGAATCATAGTGATATGTAATTCACCGTGAGTCTCAGCCCCAGAATAAAGTTAAAAAAAGCCCCCGTACAAAAATGATGAGATAATATCTATGATGAAATACAAAATATAAGATAAATAATAATAAATAAATAAATAAATAATATATAAATAAATAATAATATGACTCAAAAATAAATAAATACAATAATACACAAATAGGAAATAAATTAGTAAAGTACAAATATTTAGAAATGATCAAAGACCATGGAAGCTTTGATCATTGGGTTTAATTAGTGCAAGTTACCTGACCTATCTTTATCCTTTATAGAATATAATTAAGGTTAAAATTTTATGAGATATGACCAAAAATTATAATAAAATATAAGGTAATTCCGCCAATTATACGTCGAGATAGGTAATAAGTAAATATTAATATCAGAGCAGAGTGTTTTCGAAATGAATATATAATCATTTTTGAGAAACCTCAATAAACTTTCCTTTTCACATTTCCTGAAAAAGTGAACCTTTTAAGTATAATTCGAATATATAAATCTAAAATTTCATGATTTAAATTAATTGCCTCCCTCCCCATAAAAGAACCTCTAATTATAATTAGCTAAATTAATTCGAGGAAACCCTGATTCTGAGACAAATATTAAAAAACAAACAACCTAAACTTGAACAAGTAACACGTGTGACTAAACAAGATTCTATATATGATTTAACAATAGATAATGAGTGAGAGTGGTAAAACTTCAATTACACACAAGACTTTTAATAATATTAGTTATGGTAAATAATTTAATTTTTATATATCAAATATTGTATGATCTGTACTACATATTAACGAAATTGAATAAAGTACATACAGCAAAATAGATCACTTAGGCAAACAATTTGTCATCTAGAGGGATACTCGTTCTCATAATTTGATATTTTTGACGATCAGATCATACTAGTATATAAGCATATTCATATCCAAGGATATCCATCACTTATTCCATAAATATGAGAAATAATATGTATTTATATAGATATTAAATGAAATAAAGTTATATAAGATAAGGAAGCTAGATGAAGAATGAAAATTATTATACAAGATAGAGAGAAAAGCTTATCTGGATTCTAGTTAGTAATTCAAAAGTTCATTTAGTCTTCATTTATCCATATTCAACTTTTCAATTCGAAGTTAGTGAACAACAGAATTACTCTCTGAGCGTGTCTTTATAATTTCATCATCGGGATAAAAGATCAAATGTCTAAAATTGAATATATACTGATATTTGAAGAAGATTTAAAATAAAAAGAACGTGAATGAAGATACTAAAAATTATTAAATTCATAACTATTTCTCATTTGACTAAAGAATAACATTAATTAATTAGTATCAGTGTGATAATCATTGATTTACTAAAACCATTCATTTAAATGAAACAGTCGATGTAACCGAAATACTCATTATTTTACTTATCCTCGTTAATGATTAAGGGTAAGGTTATGAAATCTTAATACTGGTTTATAAAATATTTTAACATAGAACTACTGAGTTAGAATTAATTAAAAACATTGCAATATAGTTTTATATGAAGAAAAAGTACAGTTAATAAACTCTTAGACGGTAAATTGGGCCATTGACCCTGGCCTAAATTATATTTGCTCAGTCTTGTAACATTTTGAACTAACTTGACCTAAGCTATACTTTACTGGATGAGTCTTTATGTAATTTCTGCGATTATAAGATAACATTAGTATACTCCAATAAAAGTGTCTCTAATAGTACGACCCGATTGCAACATATAAGATAGAAAGGTGAAAAATCATTATATAACTGAGAGATCCCCTCCTCCGCTATTTATAATATTACGAGTGAAGAGAAACC